>OVBW01001811.1:340-13656 GCA_900406355.1 Erysimum pusillum | reverse complement strand
TGGACTGTTAAGACTTTAAAAATGAAAAAAGAAGTAAAAGTGTGATTGTGTTAAAAAAAACTGTAAAGACTTTTAAATAAAGCAAAAGTCTTCACAGCCCCTTGCCAATCACCCCCGTAGGTAGTTTCGATCTGGTAAACGGAAAATGTATCCGCCACAGAAAACAAAAGATTGCATCACCTGTCAAAGTTTGGACATTTCTCAACTTCGACCCAAAGGTCCATTGACTCACACATGGATACGTGTATTAATGTTGATGTCACGCACGAAAATAAGAACTAACTGTATGTATATCCACTTCCTTCCACAGGTAGACTAATATAAAGCTATTCGCCTATGGGCCTTAAGCCCATTCTTATCAGTAAACCCATTATAGATTAGACCCAAACAAGTATTTATTAAAAAAATTAGTCAAAGTGCGTGCGACCACGCTTCACCCACTACCGCAATGCGACAAACCATAAGCCTAAAATCGAAAATTATTTTTTAAAAAAATATACTGTAATTAATAATAAATCCGACGGTTGACAAATGACAATAACATATACAGTACATATCGGACGACGACCTTCATATCCCCCCCCCCACGACCACTCTACTCACCTAAGCATACATTTGAATTTACCAAACTACCCCTTTACTCNAAAAAAAAAATATACTGTACTAATTAATAATAAATCCGACGGTTGACAAATGACAATAACATATACAGTACATATCGGACGACGACCTTCATATCCCCCCCCACGACCACTCTACTCACCTAAGCATACATTTGAATTTACCAAACTACCCCTTTACTCTAAATTTTAAAGTTTCAAAGCACCACTACTGACTCCCACGTGCTAATCCCGTTGTTTACTCGCCGGCGCTAGCATTAGCAGATCTCCACCGTCCATTCCGTTTAGTTAGATCTTTAGAAGTTTAAACTAAACACTGCACACTTAACAAATATATAAACAATGCGGCGGATCACTCCGATAGAATTGTCCGGTGAATAGTTTCGGAAACTATTCATGAGGTAACCAAATAACAAATTTCAGTGTTCATCATCAATTAAACCAAATCCAATAGGACAACAGAAACATCAAAAAGTACAAATGAATAGCAAAGTGATATTAATACGACATTAAAAAGATTCTTAAAGGGCAAAACGAGAAATCGAAAAAAAAAAGAAGAAGAAGAAGAAGATTCTCTNTGAAGAAGAAGAAGATTCTCTCATTATTCAGAAGCTTTCTCTGGTTTTCTACAGAGAATCATATGCATCGGCGTGAAGATTCCAGTCTCACCACCTCTGGTCAAATAATCAGCAGTCTTAAACAACATGTCATGAACATCAACAGTTCCTTTAGGAGCAATCCCAATAGCAGCGAGAATCACAACCACAACATGGTTTCTCCAATAAGCAANAGAAGAAGAAGAAGATTCTCTCATTCATTCAGAAGGTTTCTCTGGTTTTCTACAGAGAATCATATGCATCGGCGAGAAGATTCCAGTCTCACCACCTCTGGTCAAATAATCAGCAGTCTTAAACAACATGTCATGAACATCAACAGTTCCTTTAGGAGCGATCCCAATAGCAGCGAGAATCACAACCACAACATGGTTTCTCCAATAAGCAATCCTTCCCATCTTTAACCGGTTCCACCACGGTTGAGACGGTGGTTTAGCCAAATCTTTCTCCTTCACAACCTCGAACCCGACTTTCTTCGCCGTCGCTGCGATATCTGCGTAGCTTCTTAGTCCAGGAAGTGCGTCTCCTCTCTCGATCCCTTGAATCACGTCCCTGTGTTCTTCATCATCATCTCTGTATTTCTCAGTGGTGACCCATTCGTATGAAACATACAAAGATCCTGGTTTCATCACTCTGTAAATCTCTGCGTACACTTCTTCTAACTTAGGAGCGTGACACGTGGCTTCGATCGAGTAAGCACCGTCGAACGTGTTGTCATCGAACGGCATCTGTAAGAAGTTACCGCAAACGACGTCGCAGAGAGAATCAAGTCCAGCTTTCTTGTTGTGTAGCTTCGCGCGTTTCACTTGGTACTCGTTGATGGTTATCCCAACGACTTGGGCCTTTGAATGGGCCGCAATTGCTCTCATCGGCCCACCGACGCCGCAACCTGCGTCGAGGATCTTTTGTCCTGGTTTAACGTTGATGAGATCGACGGCCATCTCTTCGTGGATCCTCGTGGCGTCTTTGTCAGATTTTCCGGGAATATGAGGAGAGAAATGGAAAGACTGTCCCCATCCCCACTCGTAGATGTCAGTGACGAGGTTATAGAACGTGTCCACGAAGTCGGGAACTTTCTCGGCGGCGTCGATCTCTTTTGGTTTGCGGAAGAAAGACCAGTATTGGTTGTAGTTGTCTTTGACGTTCTCGGCGGAGATTGAGCCGCCGGAGAGATCTGAGCCTCGTACGCCTTTTCGCTCTGCTGGACCTAAGACGCAGATGAACCAGTAGAGAGCGCCGGCGACGAGACCGGCAGTACAAAAGAGTGCCACCGAATCCATTTCTTTAAGAGGGAGATAGAGAGATGGAGAGCAAGAGAGAGAGAGAGAGGGAGGCGTTAAGTTTACGACTCTTTACTTCTACACGGGTCAATGGTTTTTATCTGCAAAGATGTATCATTGGAATATCCAGTTTAGAATCTTGAAATTAAATAATCCATTTTACGAGTTAATGTATATGTATCACAAACTTTATGGTCCATACTAATTAATGGCGATAGAAAATTAAGATTGCGACGGGTGACTAAAAAGATGTTGTCTACAACTCACATACTTACATTTTTAAGTTCAACTTTAGTTATAACACGACGATAGCATTACCATAAATTGCTAGATAAGAAAGCTAGACGAATACAATTTAAATTTATTTTTATATTTTTTTCGTCTACAACACAAGTATATACAATACTGAAGTTGAATCAACTGTTACAACAGAACAAATACATTAATACAGTATAAATTATTTGATTACAACCTCCAATTATTTATAGATCCAGATCTATGTGACTACATGTGGGATATAAATGGCATGAGATCATTATTTGTCTAATGTTTTTTTCTTTCTATGATCTCCTTAATTAAGTTCTACAAGCATTTCACTGTTTGCACGTTGTAGGGTCAGAATCAGGCCAGCTCCTTAATATTTTTCTGTGGGAAGTATTTTTTTCATTTTATATATCTCACTAATTGCTCTCCGTACATCTGATCTTTTTTATGTGATTTATATAAGAGACTGTATATTAAGTATAAAATTATTAAACGAATTAAGGGAAAAAGATAGCTAATGAATTAGTTGAAGCTCCGCTCCAGACATGATGCGGGAGCCAGATCATTTTCTTGAAATAACCTATGCGTATTGATAAAACGCCGATAACATAAAGATAAATAAAAAAGATATTTGAAAATACTCCATCGTTATACCAAGGTCCAGGATCCGTGAGTTCATTAATTTAATTACTAAACTATTAGCTGGTCCTTGGAGTATCCAATTATTGTTTAACTAAAGGTATGATTTTTGGTAAATTCGTCGTATCACATGACTCATATGATCTTATCACATGACAATGTATTATGCAATCTGTCTGCATATTAATACGAATCTTTGATCTCGATATTACAGCTTGTTTTTTTTTACATCGCTCACGTGCTCTTTTTTGCGCACACGACATATTTAATGTATTAACGAAGACAAGTTCGTTATAGATTGGTCCAATTTTATCATATTTTATGAATCCGATATTAATTTACTCAATTCATTCCAACTGTAGACCATAATGCACATACGACATCGATCTCCAGCTGTTATATTCGACCGCAAAACATATTACTGAATTTAATCGAAATGATGATTTATACATTGTAAAACTATATAAAGATGAATACACAGATAAGAAAGATGAAGCCTTCAAATATGTTTTTCACGGTTTTGTTCTTTTAACACACAAAATTTTGACAACTGTAAAGAGCTTTCTTCTCATTAACAATGTAAATATTCATATTGTTTATTTCAATTTTTCAACTAGATTTTCCAAATGGGAAATGAAATTAGACTTGTTCAAGATCTAGGAACTGCNAAAACTATATAAAGATGAATACACAGATAAGAAAGATGAAGCCTTCAAATATTTTTTCACGGTGTTTTTCTTTTAACACACAATATTTGACAACTGTAAAGAGCTTTCTTCTCATTACCAATGTAAATATTCATATTGTTTATTTCAATTTTTCAACTAGATTTTCCAAATGGGAAATGAAAGACTTGTTCAAGATCTAGGAACTGTATTTGCTGTCCAAAAACAAAAAGGAAGGAACTGTTTTCAACAACGTTGAAACCTCCCCTCGAGAAAGAGAGTCTCGGTTTCTTGTTCTATGTTTGGCTCCAAGACCATATCGAACCAGGCGACCAAAAAAAGACAGTTTTTTCCTGCCTGACCCTTGGATCCACGAACTGTCTTCAACTTGGTTACTTAGTTAAATTAATAAATTAATACTTAGCCCCNTTCTTGTTCTATGTTTGGCTCCAAGACCATATCGAACCAGGCGACCAAAAAAGACAGTTTTTTCCTGCCTGACCCTTGGATCCACGAACTGTCTTCAACTTTGTTACTTAGTAAAATTAATAAATTAATACTTAGCCCCAAAAAAAAAAAAAAAGAAGTTAAATTAATAATTATTTTATCACGTGATATTCTCTATTTTTATAGTATATGATTATTTAACGTATTTATTGTTTGTTTTTTTGATAAAGGGTTACGTATTTATTGTTTCAAACATTCAGATGAATTTACGGATTCGTGATTTGTTGAAGTAATTCTTATTGAAGCACCTTACTAAACTTGTTTCCTAGTAGTATATTTTATGGAAAGAACATGATCCCTTAGGCCCAATCGTAAATATAGGCCGTGATAGGCCNTTTGTTTTTTTGATAAAGGGTTACGTATTTATTGTTTCAAACATTCAGATGAATTTACGGATTCGTGATTTGTTGAAGTAATTCTTATATTGAAGCACCTCTAAACTTGTTTCCTAGTATATTTTATGGAAAGAACATGATCCCTTAGGCCCAATCGTAAATATAGGCCGTGATAGGCCTTTTAAGATTCGTACGCTCTTTTCACGGACACAGAATGGTTATCGAAATGTATGGTCGTGACCAATGAAGGCACTTCTGAAACCTGTAACTATACGAAAGTAAACATTACAGAATCCTGTTTAATTATCCAAAACTCTTCCAAATTACAGATCTCTATGAATTGTGAATAAGCTTCTCTACTGGACGGTGAGTTTCCCGACCATACCAGCACCCTGGTGCGGCGCACAATAGAAACCGTAAGAACCAGGCTCTGTCAAAGTAACCTCGTACTTGTCTCCTGCACCATTGAGAAGCTCTGTCTCCTCCATCGAGATCTTGCTCGCGTCCACACCACTAGGGATCTCGTCTTCGTCGAACACCACGTTGTGTGGGTACCCTGCGTTGTTCTTGAACACGATCTTCTCTCCTTTAGCCACCGTGAATTCACTTGGTACGAAAACAAGAGAACCGTCGTCGGATCCTAGAAGAACCTCCATTGCCATCGCATTTCCGGCCAAAACGATCGAAGCTGCTGTTGCCACTGCAATGACGCCGAAATCCTTCAGAGAGGACTTCACAGAGAGCTTAGGCGCCGTAGCGGCGGCGGAAGAGGATCTGATGGCGGTGGATACCGTTGTGGGTTTTGAGCTCACGGCGAGCTTAAGGCCAGTGAAAGAAGAGATGGCGACGGTGCCAGATGTAATCGAGGCCATTTTTTTTTTTTTTACTGTTTTGATGTTTTAGTGATCACTAGAAAATGAAATGAAAAAAATATGGGATTTTGGTAAGNGCTGCTGTTGCCACTGCAATGACGCCGAAATCCTTCAGAGAGGACTTCACAGCGAGCTTAGGCGCGGCGGCGGAGGAGGATCTGATGGCGGTGGATACCGTTGTGGGTTTTGAGCTCACGGCGAGCTTAAGGCCAGTGAAAGAAGGGATGGCGACGGTGGCAGATGTAATCGAGGCCATTTTTTTTATTTTTTTACTGTTTTGATGTTTTAGTGATCACTAGAAAATGAAATGAAAAAAATATGGGATTTAATGGTAAGATATAGACATATAGTATATGTAGAGAAAATTTGGATTCTTTTCTAAAAAGGGGTTTGTGAGGTTTATGTGGTGGGAGAATACGAGAGACTCATCTGCATGGAATTGCTCTGATTGGCTGCTTTAGATATTTTGTGAGGTGACGTGGATTTATTTTTGATAATTTTATCTAATGTTGCATAAGTAGATAAGCTTCGGAGACTTTGAAAATTCCAAGTCCCCGTTAATAGTTTCCAAGAGAGAAGAAGACTTTAGAGTGTTAATAGTCAACGGAATCGATTTGCAGCTAATAATCTCCTGATTAGTAACACTAATCGTTTTGTAAAAATCCATCAATAACTCAGAAATACCTAAAGACTTTTCAAGTTTTGAAAGAAACCGTCAAATAAAATCCAAATGCACTAATCTTGTCAAATCTCGCCTTAGTGGGCCTAGTTTTTGCATGAACAAACTACAATAACGAAAAGTTAGAAAAAAACAAACGGCGAGGCGTCCAGTCTTGTACGAGAGGAACGACGTCCATNAGTAGATAAGCTTCGGAGACTTTGAAAATTCCAAGTCCCCGTTAATAGTTTCTAAGAGAGAAGAAGACTTTAGAGTGTTAATAGTCAACGGAATCGATTTGCAGCTAATAATCTCCTGATTAGTAACATTAATCGTTTTGTAAAAATCCATCAATAACTCAGAAATACCTAAAGACTTTTCAAGTTTTGAAAGAAACCGTCCAATAAAATCCAAATGCACTAATCTTGTCAAATCTCGCCTTAGTGGGCCTAGTTTTTGCATGAACAAACTACAATAACGAAAAGTTAGAAAAAACCAAACGGCGAGGCGTCCAGTCTTGTACGAGAGGAACGACGTCCATCAAAGTAACTTGCCGTTTTAACTAAATCACCTAAAAAGCCTTGCCGTCTGTCTTGTCACCATCCCTGAGCCTCAAGGTCTCTCTGTACTCATTCAACTCCCTCTGATACCTCTCCTTATCCTTCAATCCAATGTTCTGATAAACCTACAAACAACAACCGAAACTAAGTTCAGTTATCGGTTTACTCTAAATTTTCATTTCAAACAATGTTAACCGGTCCCGGTTCAATATAAATTTTTTTACCATTCGTTCCTCGGTTGAGAGATTGCTCCACGATTCGCCGATAATTTTCGTAAACTCTCTNCTTATCCTTCAATCCAATGTTCTGATAAACCTACAAACAACAACCGAAACTACATTCAGTTATCGGTTTACTATAAATATAATTTCATTTCAAACAATGTTAACCGGTCCCGGTTCAATATATAATTTTTTACCATTCGTTCCTCGGTTGAGAGATTGCTCCACGATTCGCCGATAATTTTTGTAAACTCTCTCTCCTTGTTCGGATAAAGAGACTTTAGCTTGCAATGTTTCTCCGCAAAGAAGAAATTGTAACCGCTCCGGTTTGGTTTTGGGTAATTTGGGTCTTCTCTGCGTCTGCTTCTTCGTCTTTTGCCTAAACGACGTCGTCTCCTTCCAGGTTCCACATATGGTACAACGGCGCCGTTTACCTCAGGGGTTGGTGATTGGGGGCCGGGCTGGGCCGAGTGATAAAGCACACCATTAAGAATCTCTGAGCCCAACTTTACTTTAACCAGATAGCCACAGTCGAATTTGCCTTCTATTGTACCTATGGCTGTGAAACTCGATGAACCTGTGCCATGTAATATATATTCACAGGTATCATAATGCATAAGCAATATAATTCACATGAATCATAGTATATAAGCATATTTAAATACATTATCTTATATCATTTCTTATATGTGAACCAAATCTTATAGCTTCCGGTTTGGTCCACGTCTTCGGTTTATTATCCAACAAAATCCAAATGAATTTGCATCAAACATAATGACAGTGGGACCATTTTGATTCTAGGCTATATTTGAAAAGTATTGAGATAAACACAAAGATTTTACGATAAGTACATAAAGCTAACTGGACAATAACTTATGCCCCTAAATATAAGTTGCACATATCTAAAATCATAAATTACTTTCGTTAATTCATTTTTTATCATTATAAAATAATGAATAGAGCATAGGAAAGAAAAGTACGAACCTTGACAAGGCGGATGAGAGTTGTTATATCTTATACTTGGAGGAGTATATTCGACTAGAGCCATTTCTTTGCTCGTTGAGGGATCCTTGGCATGAAATGTAGCTGCAAAATTGATATTCATTTATAAGTAACATAAATAATCATCGCTAAATATTTTTAGTTCCAAGATATTAACATAATTAGAATAACCATAGAGATAAAAATGATGAATAAAATTCTGGTAAAAACAATCGTGAACTCCCACGTTTGTAGTAAGAATGTGTCCCACGATTATGCCCATGACTTAACATTTCAGAATTTCATTTTTTCATAACTCCTTTTAAATTCAAGCCTTTTAAGACTATCGCTGATGGTAAACAAAAGTTTGAACTTTCTAGTCTTAGGGCATTAAAGACAATATTGGAAGCATCTTATGATTCATTGATTATAGCATTTATCAAACAGTTGAATTAAAGAAATTTCAGTAGAAATAAATCATCTATGATGATAATTATAGGATATAATGAAAATATAAAACCATGTGGGATTTCTTTAACAAAAAAATAAACCTCCGGGAATAAAAGGCTTATGTCCTATGTTTCAAAGTAATCAATCAAAGAAGAGTTTTGTTTGAATGAAATAAATAAACCTGTGGGATGAAGAAGAGGACCACGAGCAGTGAAGAGATGAACTTGTTCGTAGTGGAAGAGAAGATTGAGATAGTGTTTCCTTAAAACAAAAGAAGCACTTGTTGTCGTCGCCGAGAAATTAAACACTCCTCCAACTTCCCTCCATTTTTTCTCTACAACAACCTTTTAATTTACATGCATTTACAAAACAATAAATAAGATTGAGAAATAAGTTACCATAAAGAAAGGATTTCTGAATTGATGAAAAAGAAACAAAAAAGTGTTGACCTTTTCGTAACCTCCCCTCCTCGTGACTTCCACATACAGAACATGCAAATCCAGTTCTTTTCCTCCAATCACAGGAATCCTTTTATAAATAGTTGTAAACATAAGACAAAATTAAAGACGGAAAAATAAATCTATAAAGTAAGAAAAAAAGAGGAAGAATAATGGTTACATGAATTTGGTGGCCATAATGGAGTGAAACCGCCTCAGAGTATCCCAGAAGCGAGAAGAATCTTTAACGACAACTTCATGTGAGTCCAATGGTTCTGGATATTCCTTACTCTTAGCCGACGACGTCGCCGTCATTTCTACTGTCGCCTGAGACGGCGTCGATTCGTTCTCCGATGACATCGTAGTAGAGAGGAGAGACTGTTTTTTTCTTTTGTCTCGAGAAGTTTTTTTTTTTTTTGTCTGGTCTCTCTTTTTTGGGTTTTGGTTTAAGGAAAAGAAGAGAAAGATAACAATTCAAGATAAGATTTGTGATTAAATCAGAAAGAAATAGAAATAGAAAATTAAAATTTTTGCTAAGGATTAAAAAGTAACGGACGTGAGAGGATTTGTCATTTTCTTTCTTTTGTGTTTTTAATGTATACCACAAAGATATAAGGAGAATTAAATTTTTATACGTCGTGGTTGTATATATCTCTATACTAGTTTTTATTTTCGAGGCGTTTTGAGTGATGTTGCTAAGTAATTTGTCTGATATTACTAATGTGTATTAATTACTTTTTCACTGGTTATTAATACTGATATTATTGCACCACACCTACTTTAGATTTGTTGAAGCTTACGAGCAGTCGAATTTGTCACATCTTTTTCTTTCCAACCAAATCAATAATTGAAAATATTGAAATTTATTCAGTCTAAATTACATGAAACATCTATATTATCGAAAACATACTACATCTTGCTTTCCAAAAGAAAAATTCTCATGTGAGACTTATAATATTTAACAATTTGGTAATCGATTTATGCAATAATGATACTTAAAAATACAGACAATGTTTAGGTGAGGAATTGAAAACTCGTACGATCTTAAATATCAAGCTTTTCGCATTTAAAAAACCTCTGAAAATATAAAACTTGTCACTGTTGAGTAATTGACATGCATTGGTAAGCGAAAGTTAAAGTAGTACTTATTAGTGCAGACGGAGATAGGAGGCACACCCTAAAAACTCATCGGGTCAATCGATGTCTGACATTTTTTTATTTACCCTAAATAACAATTTAAAAAACAATTAAAAGATAGNTAGTGCAGACGGAGATAGGAGGCACACCCTAAAAACTCATCGGGTCAATCGATGTCTGACATTTTTTTATTTACCCTAAATAACAATTTAAAAAAACAATTAAAAGATAAATAGTAAAAATAGTTATGGGCCTTGTGCTTCGGAGAGGTTGACGTGCGTTTAGGGATTTTATGGTTCTGCTTCTGCACATATGTAACGTCATGTCTCTGCCTGTAGATTCGGTTCCACGTTTCTTACTTACAATCATTTTTACTAATCTTTATTCTATTAACATTGTTCAAATAAGATTCTCCTTTCTTCCATAACGGAAGTCTTTAGATGATGACGACATTGGTGTTCATCGTTAAACAGAAGGATAAAAATATAATTTCAGTAGTATAACCATATAAAAAAACATTAGCTAACAGTTACAAGAATAGTTAACCAACATGTTTGAAAAATACTCAAGAATACAAACAATGTTGAAGAAATCTTCAAACCAAGCTTTACCATTTTGCTTAAAAACTACAACTGGCTCTTCTGTGATAACTTTCTTATAGACAAGAACTTGGTCTGTGTTATGTCCCAAAGTTTAGGTCAGGATAGTTTCTATGGTTCAAGGAATGCAACCAAAGAGCCACATTTCCATATCTTCGCTCCGTAGCGCCGATATGAGAATAGATATGCTTCAATTTGAATGCTTCAGCTTCTTCTTTGTATGCTTCCATGGACACTTCTTCATGACTGTCTTCAAAATTTTTGTTATAAGACGTGAAGAAGCATTCATCGAGGTAGAGTCCAACTTCTGGCGCCATTGGTACAGTTATATCCACATCCCTGTTTCCAAAATTTTCCAAATTTAAGTATCAAAACAAACATAACTATAGACATTAAAAGCTTTAAAACAAAGAAAAAAATCAAGAAGCTTACTTGCTGAAAGCAGTCTGGATAAGTGATTCAGAAGCACAATTCCTCATGATTGCAACAGCAAGACCCATCATCTTTCGAATCTGATGAAGCATAAAGCTTTTGCCTAAGACTTCACACTTGATAAAGTCAATCCCATCAAGACTAATAACAGTATTTGCTGTGAATGAGATGATATGACGATTTGCAGCCGGATCATCTGCTTTAGTTCTTGTAGTAAAGTTATGGAAATTGTATGATCCAACATAACAACTTAGAATTCTATTAAACCTCTCCTTCTGCTCTTCCCCGTAACAAAACTTGCTCTTTGCCTCAGTCATTTCATTGATCTTCTCTGCGGATTCTAATGATGAATCTGTATTCAATTTACAATCATCATCTTGTATCCTAGCTATTTCAACATCTACTGAGCTTAAGCTAGCTAAATTAGAACTCAACGCTTCAATCTTGGCGTCAGTTCTTAATGCACTAATGTTGTTCGACAGAATGTCTGACTGAACATCCAATGATTTTGTAACAAAATTGGTACCTTTCGAATTCCCCACAACACCTGGGATCTTACGACCTCTCTCTGAGCACTCTAAACACTTAACATATACCTCTCCTGAACCCAAACTAGCCATTACCGCTTCTCTATCACGATGCGAGATTGGATCAAGAGCAAACACTGGCAGCAGATACACATACCTCCTTCGATCGCAGAACTTCTTGGAGCTAAACGAAGACGTAACACGCTTGTATCCAAAAACCCTGATCTGATTAGGGAGATTTGAATTGAGACGATCCACGAATCCAGGCGGATCAACGTTGAATCGACCGGAAACTACTTGTCCTACAGCACTCACTCCTTTATCGGTCCTTGCAGATCTTGCAAAATCGTATTGTTTTGGTTTGCCTCGATTGGCTTCCGTCACGGCTCCGGCATGGAACAGAGCTTCTTCGAGCTCGCCTTCAATGGTTTTCGCGCCGGGATTCTTTTGCATCCCTTGGTATCCTACACCGCAAAACGCGAATATTATAGCAACTTTATGAGGCTCCGTGACGCTTCCGCCGCAGGACAAGCCTGTTACGTCTTCAACGGTGGAGGTCGGCATTATGAGATTTTTCTGGTCTAAATCTCGATCAGGAACCTCGTAGCGACGGAAATTTCACGGTTTTCAGGCTCCTGAATCTCCATTCCTTATTAGTGACGTGAGTTCATTGAACTCTCCTTTTTCGAAATCTTCCTCTGTAACTACGTTAATGGCTACCGCACAAAAGTCAAACCCTAGAAGACGACTAAGGTCAGCTATTCCTACGACATCGTTTTTGACTCTCAGACTGCTCTTAAACTGGGCCTTTAATTATATTTTATACATGGGCTTTACATCAAGCCCATAAGTTTCTCTTATCTAATTTGACAAAGTCAACGATATCCTTCGATCACACAAGTTTGCAAAATTCGTCACTTTGGTCAGGGAAGAGAGAAAGATATAGCCGTTGTGCATTGATCCTCTATGTATCAAGTATGAAACTTTCAAATCTCCTTCAGACATAGGTGTTGCTCATTGTACATACATGATACATGTATANTACATGTATACTCACGCTCTTATTTCAAGTGTATCTGTTACCGTGCCACGTCAAGTTTACTTAACGTAGCAGTTAACGCGTCTAAATTTTGTCTTTTATTGAGGACGAAGGATGAAAAACGAAAACTTTGGCGATTGTGAAGCTTCGTTTCTTGATTGAGTTTACTTTTTTCCCCCCGTACCGTATGATTCTGCACACAAGTTGTTTACAGCTTTCTACTTTTTGAAGCAGGTATGGTATTCTGTGATTGGCTCAGCCTTTAATACCGTAGAATCGAATCGTCGCTGCTGGTGCCTGGTTGTGTGTGTTTACTCCACTCAGCGCCGTCTGTTCTTCCCATTAATTGTCACCTTTATAAAAAAGTTGGTTGTGTGTGCGGCCGAAATTTGTTGGACATTTGATTCTGATTCGTTTGGGATTATAAGCTGTTCAATCAGTTCACGTTCCCTTTTCGGCTTCGGGTCTATTTATGCAGG
>OVBW01001810.1:1322-11574 GCA_900406355.1 Erysimum pusillum | reverse complement strand
AGGAGAGAATCTGGAGGAAACAAAAGAAGGGAGAAGGAAAGAGGAAGAGTGATTCATGTGTGGAGAAGATGAACGGAGCATATATAGGGAGATTGAGAAGTGGCGGCGACTTGTGACCGGCAACATTGTGCTAATTTTCTCTCCTCTCTCTCTCTCTTTTTTTTTGGGTTTAATATTGAAACCAAAACGGAAGGATGTAAACAATTTATATTTTGGAGTTTCTTTCCCTTTCTCTCCTTTAGATTTGTTTCCTTTATACTAATTCAAATCCTAATTTCTTTCTTAATCCATTTTGTATTAAAATGTTTTTTAACTGTTAACACTGGCCACTGGGGTGGCAATATCTGTTTATTGCATTATTTACAATAAATTATTTGATATTTTTTTTCCCTTTTTACGTACATTTTACTTCCACTATTTCAAGTAATTATTTTTGCACAAAACTGATCAATTATAAATATAAGAAGAGAAAAACGATGAAGTTCCTTTTTAAAAAAGACAAAAATTACAAAGGATATTATTTTCCTTTCGTAGGATAATTTTCATACATGTGACTAATTTAATTTTACGTTTTACAGTAGTCATTTTATATACTGTACGTAAAACAAAATAAATATTAATACTTAATTTGATTCAAATGTGTGTAGTTTATTTTAAAATCAAAACCAATGGCATGGGCCGCATGGCAAATTGGAAATCTTTTCATTTTTTTTCTCGTGCAACTGAATTTATCAAAATTCAAGGACATATGTCGACTATCCTAATAATAAAGTACATCACTTGTTTGGTTAAAGAATAAAATACCACATGTTTTCTATCATTTAATTGTGGTCAGAGTTATTGTGTATATTATAGTAATATTTTTTTTTTGCGAGTGAAGCTCATCCATCACATGTTCTTTTTTGTGACACCTACTTTTGGTTACCATCAACCCTCCTTCGTTGTTTATTCTATTTTTCTTACAAAAATTAAATTTATAACGGCTAAGAGACATCAAACTATCACAACTGAAAAAACTTTGATTATTTGGGTGTAGACGTGAATACATGCAAGTATCAGCCATATAAGTAATTTAACTTTTTTTTTTTAAAAAAAAGTAATTTAATTTTAATATATCACTCCCACGTCTATATATACACCTTTTTTGCTAGACATAACTTTTTATACATATATTTCCAGAGTAATACTAATAACCAACCTAAAAAAATGAGAAAAAAGTGAAGTTAGATAAAAAAGAAAAAAAAATAAAAAGAAAGTGACGTATGTAATGACATGACTTAGTTTGTCTATAGATCCGTGAAGCCGTCGTCCTCTTGTCTTGAAGACTCCCTATTTTCAAGCCAGGGTCAGCGGAATTTAGTCATCTCTCACTCTCTCTCAGAGCCGTAGCTAAGCAATGAAAGGCCACAAGCCAAAAAAATAAAAGGGTCACTTTTTTACTATGAGTTATCGAACTCTCGACCTTTGCCACAAGCCAAAAAAATAAAAGGGTCACTTTTTTACTATGAGTTATCGAACTCTCGACCTTTACCTAATTATTGCTACACTTTACCACTACACCACCATGAACTTTTGTTGTATAGAGGGCCGATTATATTGAAAAAAAATTGAGGGCCACAAGCGCACGCTTCACTTGCTTGGTGTTAGCTACGGCTCTGCTCTCTCTATCTCTCTAATCAATTGAATAGCTTAGGGTATCATTGTTTTCAATTGATATTAATCTTCTTTTAACATAAAGATGACATTCGGAGCTTATATGTTTAACAAAGATTTTGGGCTATTAGCCAAGTGTGATAATGTGAAGAAAAAAAACAATTAATGGTTATGCTTTAGAATAAATATCTTCGATGAGTTTAAGAAAATATATTTTATTTTAGCAACTGCCATGACTCAAACAAGAAGGGGAAAAACACAAAGGTGTTTTTTCAAAAACAATTGGTAACAAAAAAACGTAAGGCTATTGAAAAAGGATAGGGACCCCTCCAATAATTTTCGGACAATTATGAATCTCGAAATACTTTGCTAAAACTAAAAGAAAAAGAATGGAACCTATGTTTTGTCTTAGGAGTATATTTTGTTTCCTTTCAATTTCAGCCGTTGAATGGACTGTCTCTTCGAGTGTGGAAAACACACAACCCTGTTTCTGTTTGTTTGATGCTTCTAATATAGCCATGGATTTTCGATTGGGATAAGTGAACAATAAGACTAAATCAGAGCAAAGTCACAAACCAATTCTGATTTGAGGATACTATCACGAATAAATTACAGCTAAATTTTATATTAAAGTGGGAAAATAGCAAATCATAAGAAATAGTATAGTAGTTTATATAAGTGTTATTATCACGTTAGACATATTTTATCCAACATGAGTATTTTGGTATGTTAATTGTAGAAATAAACAACAGTTTTGACTTCAATTTAATTAGGTCTAAACTAAAAACTTTATAGAATCCACATTTTTTTTCTTAAAGGATCTTATAGAGTCGAGATGAACCATAGTTTAACTTATATATTTTGGTTGATGCAAATAATATGATTTGACTATGTTATGCAAGTTGCAACAACCCAAAATGGTATCAACTTGAAGGGAAAAAAACCCCAAAATGGTACTACTTGAATTTTTATCATAGGATCTATCTCATAAATATAAGATTACTGAAACATATATCATGTATGATTTAAGTAATACTATTTGAATAGCAATACTTTTCTTATTTCGAGTGTTTTTTAAAGAAAAATTATAATCTTTTTTTTTTTTTGACAACGGAAAATTATAATCAAAATAAATAATAAATAATAATGGACGGTCCGTATTAGTATATCGTGGGAATATGCCTTAACTTTAGCGACTATTATAAACAGCCACATCATTGTCTCATCCACTTAATCAAATTCAATTTTGTCGACTATTCTTTTTCTTTTTTTGGTCAAGAGATGATACAATGAAATGAATCACTTCTTTTACTATATAGTATATAGTATATACCAAACCCATTTCATTTATGATTAAAATAATCATATAGTTGTATGTATGATTGTACGTGGGAAAGAATATTCTTCAAATTTAATATTGAGCATTGAAAATTTCTGCATAATCCAAATTTTAGATAAGAAAAACGCCATCGAGTTATCAGACAAAGATAAAGTCGAAAACCACTGTTTTTCTTCCTTTTGGATCTTTTTGTACGCTTGGAAAAGAAAGAAAGATAAAAACATTTAAAGGCTTTGATTGTTCTTCTATTGAGACAGTTAGATTTGGCTGCTAAGATATGTGACGTATTGTTCCTGAAATACTGTCTAGTATCCTCAGGTCCAAGTTCCCCCTTAGCTCAAATTGCCAAATCTTTTATTGTTGTATCAATCATGGACCTTAGAAATCGAAACGGACAAACTAGTAGAATATGTTGGACTTCTACGGCTTCAGGATTGGACAATAAATCTTTTAATCTTACAAGCAAATCGTCGGAGTATTTCCCCTAGATCTCTTGACACCGCAGGTTTGATATATATAGGCAATGAGCTGCCTTGAAAAGAAGAATCGATTCTACTCACAATTTGTGACAAACTCTATAAATTTTATTCACATGGTGTCTAATCCTGACGACTGGCCAATTTTTGCTTCAAAACAGACCTACTAGCTTGGAATGCTCGTGGAAACAAATTTAGTTTCTTGTATTGTCACTTTTCTTTATTGGTTATATGATGCAAATGGATAATTGATAAACGAAATACGTTTGTGACCCAAAAAGAAAAAATTTCCCTATTGACTTTTGTGGATAAATTTGTGCGTTAATTATAATAATAAAGTCGCTTTCAAGATTCCAACGTCTTGATATAAAAAAAACTTTAAGTTGTGTATCTTCTCATTTCTCTGCTCATGCTTATATTCAAATAAAGATTCCACTTAACTACAAAAAGAAAAAGAAAAAACTTAAATCATAATAGCGACTGCATAACAATTAGTAAAACAAAAACAAATTCCTTTGAACTTGTTTAATTGAGGATATGTTCATCAACTAAGAACCAAGCATCATCGCTAAAGATTCCAACTTTGCTAGGACCAGATAATACACTTACATTTTCATTACATGNACATTATCATTACATAGGTTCTCAAAAAGAAGATACAAGGCTTACCAGTTCTAAGCAATGTAGTTGATCTGAAACAGTCTGTTCATTCAATGCAAAATGCCCATCACCTCTGAGGAAGAAAACACGTTGGTTAAGAACAAGCATCAAGATCTTGATTACATGAGGAAGATTGTGAATTGATGAAGATTTTGCGTGGATTAGTATCCACAAGATTCAGTTGGAGCCTATGTGCAGAATTTCACTAACTAGACACATCAGTTTGAGCTGTACTCAGAATACAGAAAAAAAATGGAAAGAGAGTTTTTGTGTTACCATGGTAGTTATGTTTGTTCTTCAGAGCTTCACTTCCACATCGACACCAGCAGGAAGATCAAGTTGCATCAAAGAATCAATGGTTTGAGCAGTAGGGTAGAGGATATCAATCATGCGCTGGTGTGTCCGGATTTCGAAATGGAACCTGGCATCCTTGTGAACGTGAGGAGACTTGAGAACACAGTAGATACGCTTCTTGGTTGGCAATGGAACAGGTCCCATTGTCTTTGCGTTGGTATTTCTCGCAGCATCAAGTATCTGCTTGCATGAGTCTTCAATAAGAGGCACCCAGTATGACCTAAGCTTAATCCTAATCTTTTGCTTTGGCGCCATCTGTTGACAGAAAATAAAAATCAACGTAACCAAAATCAATGAATCTCCACAAAACCCCCTTAAAAGAAAACTCTGGTGTGGCAAATCGTACTGAAATACAACAACAACAACATTCCCATCTAAAGATGGACACGATTTCTATTTTATACTTGTATTTTCCTGTATATAAAAAATGATATCTACTTGAAGGCATTTCATACAAATGAGACCTTTTAGTGATGTGAAAACGTAGTAAACCAAAAAAAAGTCTAATGATTTGACGAGGTTGGACATAGAAAACACCAACTTTGACAAATCGTCGGAAAAATCAGCGTATCAATTTCCAGCAGTGAGCTCTAACAGCAATGGACATAGAAGTTATAACACAAATGAGAGATTCTAGTGCTGCGAAAACGTAGTAAACCAAAATGTCTATTGATTTGACGAAGATGGATACAGAAGTTAGAAAACACCAATGCACAGATACTCTCTGCGTATCAATTTCAAGCAGTGAGCTCTAATAGCCCAGGAATATACCTTATCCGCGTCTACACTGATTGAGGAAGAGCTCGGAACCTGAATCACACGGACACACAAAAAGGAGTATTAAGCGAATTGCATCAAATGCCCCTAATTTCCGCATTTTTCTCAGCAAACAATCGAAGAAAGACACAAGAGTAGCAAAAGAGTGTACCTCTGAGGGTTCATCGAGAATTTCTGGAGTTGGATCTAGGGTTTCGGGAACCGCGAAGACCTTCGTAAGCGAGACGGAGGGTCTAGTAAGGAGGCCGGAAGTAAGACCGCCATGGGTAGAAGATGGAAGCAATGAAGAGACTTTGAGTCTGGTAGAAGAAGGCGAAGAGGTTGGAATGGAGAAGGAGGGCAATAGAAACGAAGATACAGTAGAAACCGCCATGGAATTTCGAAACGAGAATCGATTTCTCTTCTTCTTCTTCTTCTTCTTCTTCTTCTTCCTCTTAACGTTGGAGTTCGAAGGGTGAGGTTTCCTCTTGAGCTACTTGTTCGCGAGAGGGTTATCCATTTTATCCAAAACCTTTCTCTGTCGTTTTAAATTGTTTAGATATTATTTATCCGAAGCCCACTTCATATCATAAAAGGCCTTCGCTTTATATAAACACCCAGTTGGCCCAATATAAAAGTCCAGTAACATCACACTTAAACTTCTCAACGAAACTTCAAGTGTTGGCAAAACCATAACTACACCGTTTATAAACCTACCTCAACCATAACAATTCTACTCTCAAGTCTAAAGAAAACCACTGAAATCAGAAATTTTCTCTTTTTGGTACTTTTCGTTTGGAATCCATGAATCAATCTATATAATATACCATATTCAAAAAATATAATAATCTTATTATATAAAATTGGGTTTTCGAAGTTAGCAACTCAAGAGATCGTCACACGTGTCATATCTATCAGTTATAGATTTTGACACGTGTCAAAAAATATTTATTTTTAATAATTTTAAATATGTAAAAAGATAATTATGAGAAAATATTAAAATTTAAATAAATATGAAAAAGATAATGCTAAAAAAATTATAAATAAATAATTTTAAAAATATAAACAAATAAAAAGATAATGTTAAGAAATCTCATAGAGATTAATTTTTCCTACTTCATGAAAAGTGAATTTCTTAAAAAAATTTTGTCGATAATTACGGGTAACTATATATATATTTTTTTTTTTAAATATATCGTCGAATTAATAAAAAAAAAACCTAAAATTTTCACCCCTACTTCATTAAAAGGAAATTTAAAATATGTCGATATTTACGCGTAAATATACGCGTAAATATATGTATTTTTTTTTTTTGATAATTTTAAATAATTTAAAATAAAGCATAAAGTAAAAGTCTCAACCAATCAACCTTTTTATTGGATGAATAGGTGAATTTCTTTTCTAATATATAATATGTTTTACTTTTGATGTAATTATTTAGGGTTAGTGACTAATATTTTTGTGGATGCGAAGATTTAGAGACGTTTGATATGACTACTGTGTTATAATCGAGGTTTTGATCTAAATATAAAATTTTCGTATGCTTTTACACGCTTTGATAAGTTACAAATTCTTTTGTCAACGTTTAGGAGGTTGATGCGTAAATATTGAGTTCCCCGGATGAAAATATAAAATTTTGAGACATGATTGATAATAAAAATATATATAATTAAAAATATATTAAAATAATCACTAAACAAAAAAAAAATTAAATTAGATAATTTATAAATATTTTACAGAATATATAATTTTGTTTTTCATACATGTTATAAAATTTTTGTTATAAACCCGCATACGTGGGTTCAAATTTTTTGTTTTTTACACGGGTTATAAATTTTGTATTTTAAACCCGCGTATACGCGGGTCCTTATCTAGTTTAAAATAAAACTCGGAGAGAAATTAGGACGTCAGAGTATATATGTATTCTTTGTTATCTTATACTATACTTTCTTTCGGGGACCAAAATATTCTAACCTAATGAAATAACAACGATCCATTCTCTTTTGGTATCTATTTCTCGTGGATGATCTAACAATGTCTTTAGAAGATTTTCTTTTTCATAAATATCGTATAAAATTCAACTCACAAACATTAATCGTGAAATAGATAGGAAAAAAGTGGAAACACACTACTACTTGACCAAAAAAAAACCCATAATATATGCAACGAATGTGGAAAATGGACATATACGACAATAAAGAGGTAGATATTATTCGATGAAATAATACTAACCCTCAAAATAATATTAATTTAATTCCAAAAGACAATAATATCAAAACGTGTAATAAGATTTTGAATTTGGCCTCCAACAGAAGGTATATAGACTTTGGCCTATAACTCTTGGATTTAATTTAATAAACAAAATATATATTCTTGTATCTGCATATATATGGTCGATAAGTAGATTTGAAGAGTATAGTTCGTTGTCTTTATTTCTGATTAATAATATGATTATATTCTCTGTACAACCATGATTTAATCACCTATGGTGTTCATTGTAATAGAATGATGAGAGATAGAGATTGGAAGAATTGTGTTATTACTCTCATAAGAATGAATGTACATGGTAGATATCTTTATATAGGGAATGAATTAATCTAATTATCTAACTAATGAAATCATAAAGAAATATACAAATCTCTAGAATATATTCACAATATCTTTTTCGATCATATGGATCTTCTAGATCCTTCTATACATTGTTCTTTTATCTGATCTTAAAATGTGTGATCCATAATTTCACACGGAAATATATGGTGTTGCGTATTGCCAGTATGATTCTTTTTTATATATAAAAATACATATTAACACAATGATGTCGCCATGCAATTCAAAGAAAATGACTTAAACCAAAGAGAAAAAAAGACAATGACATCTTGTAAAAATTATTGTCCAATACACGCCCTCACTAATAACTAGTATTGAAAGACCAATAATTTCTCTCAGTCGCTAGCATTCCCGTTTTTATCTGTATTTGCCTCAATCAAGAATTACGAGTATATCTATATTCATCACTTACAATACCTTTTCCATTATCATTCCATATAAAGTTAAATTCGACTTACATCAATTTTGTTCATTCGACTTAATAACAATTTCGGAAGTTTTGGAAAATTCATTAAAAAAAATCATTTCCATAAATCTTGATTCTGTCATTCTGACCAATAGTAAGCCAAAAGGTATTAGTATTTCATAATTTGTTGACAAAAAACAATTTAAAAAATAACAAAAGAAAAAACAGACATTAATATTTTAATTTGGATCCAAAAATTTGGGAAAATCACGCTCCACACCAGGGGCATTTAGGTCAAATCATCATCAGATACCCATTGGCACGAATTCCCCGCAATAACTTCTACTCCGGTACTCCCTATAAATACCAAAGCCGTTGAGTGTAAAGCTTCGCACAACCACACTTAAACCTGTTCATTCCTTCTACAATTCTTGTTATTCTAATCCTCATCCTTCACTCACAAAAGCAAAGAAAGAGCCAGAGAGATGGATCAAATAAAACCGGAGTTTCTCAAGAAAATGACCAAGTTCATAGTAGTAGTTTCGATATGGGTTGTATCTCTTTTAATCACTCACAACTTCTATGTATATAGATTCACAGTTCAACTCGAAACACACGCCGTAGATAAGAAGTACATGTTCCTCCTCTGCAATGGTCTCTTAGTACTTGTTGCTAAGTACTCTGGTTTGGTAAAACCAATAGAGAACAATTGGAGTAATACCGATAACACCTTTGATTACCGAGATTTCGAGAGTTACAGTACGATACTGGAGCTAGAGAATAACTCTGTTCACGGAACAGAGTCCGTTCTTCCAGAGGAAGTTACTGTGGATGAGGATACAAAACAGCAAGAAACCGAAGAGAAAGAAGAAGATGACGACGACGACGACACGTTAGCAGATAATGCTGGAGAGGAAGAGTCATGTGATCTTCGTGACGATTTTATAATTGACGAGGAAGAGGAAGAAGAGAACATAGGAGTGGTGACATCGACGGAGGAGGAGATGAATAGGAAGTTCGACGAGTTCATCAGAAAGATGAAGGAAGAGCTTAGAATCGAAGCTAAACGGCCTTTAATCCTTGTTTAGTTTTATATATAGTTAATCAGTTTTGTTTTGCTAGTTTTCTAGCTTCTTCTACTACTTCATGTCATGTCCTTCGGACTTAAGTTTCTATTTTATTAATGGAACAATTTTCTTTCCTTATAACTGATTTTCGCGTTACATTTTTTTTACTAAAAGTCTCCCTCTTAAAATTATACATTATGCAGTGATGAAGGTCATCGGATAACAAGTGCAATAGAGCTCTAGAACTATCAAATGCGATTAATGTCTGAACATATATATGACTATACACACGTATACATACAATTATATATGTACATATGTTAATATACGATCTCCATTATTAATTATGTTGTCTAGACTGATGGTACTACATGTTTTTAGCGGTGTGTTGTCTGCACCCGATGGTTTCGGGGGAAATAATGCTGGTCTATGCACACGTGTACCTATGCATATGAACGTATGATGGATATTTCAATTTTGATGTTTTTTTAGGAGGAGATGTGCTTTTTCATATCAACAATTATATTTGATGGATTAATATATATATTTCTGATTTCTTGGCTAGTTGATTTAATTTTGTTAGAATGATCTGATAACTTTTGCTTCGGTCGACATATATATAGAACCATGTAAAAAATAAAACATCCGGTACCATGATTTCGAAGCTTGAACCGTACGTGTAAATCTTTTTAAATCACGGGCACACCTAACGATTGTGCTACAAGGATCTGGTAAAAGATACATATGCATTTATCACTATTATTACACATTCTTAAAAATATAGTGTAATAGCGAGCCCTAAAATGATAACTATAGAGACTTTAGACTCATTACAATTAATAATGTTATACGTTACGTCAAAATTATATATTGTGTGTATTTCTGATCCCATGATCCATCAATCCATATGTGCAAATAGTGGAACAATTATCAA
>OVBW01001805.1:0-13683 GCA_900406355.1 Erysimum pusillum | reverse complement strand
TTTCACGCAAAATTTTAAAGTCATTGTATGATTTAAAATTAAAAATCTTTAGTTTAACTTCTCAGTCAAAGAAGATATATTAGTAACTACAGTACTATACAAAATGTACTTACCTAAAATTGAAATAAACTGTACCTCAAAATTTATTAAATTTACAGAATTTAGTTTGGAGGGACAATAATTGCAGAAGTTAAGAAGGAGAAGTCATTGTTCCTCTAATGTTTTATGATATTGTTTGATGTCTTGGGTTTGGATTTCTAATCTGTTATTCTAGAAATTAGGGAAAAAAAAGAGACATGTTGCAACATTAAAGTTTCCCATGTTTTAAAAAGAAAGTATTTGTGCTCTAAGTTGCTCTAGTTCAGATAATTAAGAACTGATTTGGTTATCATCCAAAATTACACGATAAACTAAAGTAAACCAAGAAATGGTGTAATAACTCTTATACTTAGCTTAATTAGAATACGATTTAGCCTTCAATTCCTGCAATGAGTTTATAGCTTTAAAGCCGAGGTTGCCCCCATTGAGATTGTACTTACTTGACATGAAATCAAGTGCGAGATACTAACGATGAAGCGAATATAATGTACGTAATCACAACATCTACGATAGAAGACAATGAAGCACGTTTGTTCACACTCTTTTACTTATTTAATGTGTGAATAAAAACTGAAAGAAGGATGCTGACGCTGATGCAACCCAGTGTTAAAAAAGTCATTACAAACAAGCTTTAGATAATAATGACAAATAACTTATTTACCTATAAAAGGAACAATTTATCGAGCTTCTTGTCAATCTTGATTTTGGGATTGGATCAAAGTTTGGGAAACACATTCTTGTTGGCTTCAAGTATTTCTTATGAGTTATGATATGGACTCTAATTCATGCTTTATTAAATTCGTGACCACAAAAATTACAAAACACGCATCCATCTTATGTGAACTAGCTAGTGGTGGATTTGACATTTGAGACACAAACAAAAAAACTTTATAATATTGATTGGGCAATAAGAATACAATTTCTTTGCTAGACAATCATCTGTACACTTATTACATGAAAGTAAATTTTCCGACAGAACTTAGGCTATGCAGGGCTGTTTCAAATAAGTTTACTATTGATTCAAAATCTTACTTAAACTTAAAAAAATTACAAAACACGCATCAATATAATCTATGTGAACAAGCGGTGGGAGTGGGACTGATCACAGAACCGCCAAACAAAAAGAGAGAAAATCATGAAAGAAGAAAGAAACCTGGAGCTAAGAACGTAAGAGAGACACGATCAGTTGTGGTTATCGCGCGCCATACTTTCATGGATGCTTTAGGGTTTCCGGAGATAAATTATCAATTTGGTGAATACAATACTATGACTATCAACGATATATATACTTTCTTGGACCAAATGCAAACTATCAACGATATATTTTTATTTTTGCAGATAATCAAAACACTAGCTGTTTTATCATTCATCCAGTTTTGGTATTCGTTTTCTTGTTTTTTCAAAATAAGAGACGTTATTAAGATTAGTTTGAAACTATAACTATAAAGTTTGTTTTTTTTTTTGGTTCAAAAGGTTTCTAGCTTTTCTGTCTCCTACTGGATTACCAGGTGATGATCATGTAAATCATAATGGTAGAATCATAAATTTTAAATCGTAAAGTTGTTTTCTTTCTGCATTGTCGATCCAATATGCATCAATAAAAAAAACATATACCCTTGAGAAATATAAGGCTATCCTTATCGGGGTATTATTACCCAACATCTTATCATTAAAAAAATTCCAAAATAATGAAAACAGAAGAGAATATTGGAGAACCGAGTCTTCCGCAAAATGTTTTCAGCCTTAGACCTTAGAGACATGTATCTAACTGTGATTGGCTTCAATTTTGGTAAAGGAAAAAATTGCCTTATTTCTCGCGACAAATCCTCTGCTTTGCGTTTCTTCTGCATTGACTTCACAATTTTACTCTGGATAATCTTGATTATTATAATAATATAATTGTATTAAGATTTATCTACAAAAATATGCCAATGAAAATACTCAAATGAGAGTAGCGTCCTGCACAACAATCATTCAATGCATTTTAAGAAAGAGGGATGAACAATTAACCAACCGTGCTTAAACCAATAGGAACAATCAAAAAATTCAAATAACCCATATAAAAACTTTAATTTTGATGTCTAACAAAACGAAATTGACTTAGACAGAAGTTAGTCAATAACCTTGCTGATCCGACCAAAAAAAAAAAATAACCTTGCTGACTGGATGGCCACCGTGTCAATGACGTGTCAGCAACTGCGAGAATCATTCCCAAAACGAGTTGTTTTAAGAGAAATCTGCCCGTAACGCCAAATTCGAAACTCAGACTTATCAAAATTGCCACTTTGACTAACTCCTTCTATTGTATGCCATAACCCCGTGTCGATTGACTAAAGTGCCCTTAACCAAAGTGCTCCTCTTTCTTCGCCTGTTCCGTTTTCGATGTTTAACAAGTTTGAATTTTTTTAAAAATTCATCGGAAACATCAACACACAAGCAGTTCTTTCACCTTTCTTTCTCTATTTTTGACATAACATTTCACAGATTCCTCACACAGAGCGAAACGTTCTCCCTCTACTTCTATAGTATTTATCGACAAATCAATAGATTATGGCAGGTCAGAGTTCGCCGGCGAGTGTCGGTGAAGAAGAATCACCGCCTTCTAACCCTTCCGTCGCCATCGAGAAGGACATTCTGCCAACTTCTGATCAACATCGTCACGGGACTGAGCCTCTCTCTGCTGCTTCAAACCAGATCAGATCGGAGCCTGCCAAATCAGTTCCGCTCTCAGTTATCAGCACCCAAAAAGATTCCCTGCGTGTTCCTCTCCGTCCGATCGAGTTTATCCGAGGCTTTTCCGATGAAGTTTTCAAATGGTTTTTTGGTGGATAAGAAGATGAAGAAATGGATCGATGAATGGCAAAAGCTGCCGTATATTTCTCCTTATGAGAACGCACTTCATTTGTCGGCTACAAGCGATGAGTCTGACAAGTGGGCGGTTGCTGTGTCGAATTCTATTTGGACTCTGTTTAAGTTCTGTGATTGAATTTGATCAATTTTTCAACTTTGATGCTGTTAGTGAAGGTGGGGTTTTGCTAAAGTTTGAATTTTGATTCAATCTCATAAAAAAAAATGTTTGGATTTCGATTCAAAATTCGTCACACAGTATACACCAATTTGGGCTCTGTTTCAGTTCTATGATTGAATTTGATCAATTTCTTCACTTTGATGTTGTTAGTGAAGTTGGGTTTTGCTAAAGTTTTAATTTTGATTCAATCTCAAAAAAAAGTTTGGCATTTTGGGATACAGGTTGAGGCTTTATGCTTATGAGATCAGTTTTCTACTTGTTGAGCTGAATTGTGTGATTCATTTTGGATTCAGTGTGCACATGTAGTGGCAATGGCAGTTCAGAAGCTCTTCCCGGATGCAAAAGTGACGATAGGGCCTTGGATTGATAATGGTTTCTATTATGATTTTGATATGGAGCCTTTAACAGATAAAGATCTCAAGAGGATCAAGAAAGAGATGGTGAGTTTCTGATGAAAGTCTTTGAGGGATGGTTAATGTTTTTGTTATTTGAAGGAGGAGTTCAGAATAGTATTCATGGTTTTCAAGTGATGCTGTAAAGTGGTGGAAGGATGGGGAAGTGATGCTGTAGTTGTCAAGTGTATGGAGTGTAATGAGAATGGGCATGTTCGTTGTCCAATTTGCAGCTAAACAATAGTAATAATCTCAAATTGGAATCATATGTAATACTCTCTGTGTCAAGATTTGTATGCTGAAACAAGGCAAAGATCTTGGTTTCTAGTAGAGATTCTTGTCTTTGTTCGAATGGTTAGTTACATTACATAAAATCAATACAAAGCTTTTGTATTCTTTGTTGGTTTTTACAATTCTTCAATTTTGGTTTCAGTTTTAGAGATGATAAGAAACTGAGATGAATTGATCTACCAATAATCTACTCACTTTTCAAAATCTCTTACAACCAACTCTAACTCAAAAAGATATTAATATAAAAACTTAAGGACAATTGATAATGTTGCTCATGATTTCCACTTTCATTCAAATTACATTACGATTAATATTGTAAATCTTAATTTCCACCACACCGATCCTTCAAATCAGATTACTACATGTCTTCCTGTTATGTCCCTCTTCGAAACACCTTCCACACTTTGTAACCCGTTTTCTCTTCCCATGCTGAAGAATGGAAAATTAACATTAGTCGTATTTAACACTGCTTAACATCAATCTATTTATATGCTAAGAACATTATGCCACGAACCTTATTTACTTCTCCCTGAGATGGAATTCGTACTTTGCGTGGCCTTCCACCACCACGTTTAGTCTTTGGTGGGTTGACATCATCAACCTTTACATTTCCGGCACATCCGTGTCCTTTTCTTTTGGCACTGGCATTATCACCGTTTCGTACATCTTACGCCACGACCCAACAAAGTAACACTCCCCTACGAGCGAGTATATGTCTATATCCATTACTTTTCTTGCGGCCAACGCGTGTGAGCAAGGCACCATAAGCACATCGAAGACCTTGCATGTGCAAGTTTTGTTTGCCAAATCAACCGTAAAGACACATCCATTTCCGTCATTTACTTGGTAAATCCACTCGCTGGCGGACAAAACACCGCAATCCACTGACTCGTTATGATGTTCTATCAACATCCACTCGATTTCCGGTGTGCATCTGTTGTGTGTTTTCCCGGCAAGTGTCCTCCTACACCAGAACCACCTCATCAACATGGATCTAATAAATTCAACCATAGACACAATGGGGTAATCCACAGCTTTTTGCAAGGCGGCATTTAGACTCTCTGAAATGTTACTACTCATGACATTGTAACGATTCCCCGGGAAGTGTGAAAGTGTCCAATGCGGTAAACCGATGTTGAGGAGATATTCTGCGCATTTAGGCCTCCGTTTCTCAATCTCAGCCCACCAATACCTGAAATCACCTACTGTGTACGCCCTTGCAGCTTTAGACACTATGGAAGATAGACCGCCACATTTGTATCGGTGTTGCACGTTTCTTACCAAATGAACAGTACAAGCAGCGTGATGAGCCCTTGGATAAACTTGGCGTAGCCCTGCATATATTGCTGCATGCCTATCCGATACAAATACTAGCTCTTCCTCGTCGGGAACAACTTTCTTCAGATTCTTAAAAAACCACACCCATCCTTTTTCGTTCTCCCCATCAACCACACCGAATGCCAAGGGATAAATTTGCAAATTCCCGTCTTGTCCACTTGCTGCAACCAAACACCCTTTGTACTTCCCTTTCATTGCCGTGCCATCGATCACTATCACCTTCCTTAGATACTTATATCCGGTCACCGATGCACCAAAAGCAAAGAATAGATATTTGAACAATGTCTTACCCTTTTTGTTCATGACAGTTTCTATCTCCGAAATGGTCCCCGGGTTTGTTGACTTCACAAGGTGTAAATATGTGGCTAGAAACCTATAACTCTCTTCCTCATTGCCCCTAGCTGCCGCGATTGCCAATTCTTTGGCGTTCCATGCTTTAGTATAAGATATAGTCACATTAAGTTCGGATAACACCATCTCTGGTAGTTCACAAGCTCGCGGTCCTTTTTTCCCATTTGCAAATTTTTTTTGCAACAGATCAGCCAATACCTTAGCAGTTGCTTTTTCACCATATCTGGATCGTGCTGCCACATCGCACGTGTGTTTCAAGTGCACTGTTCTGACTTCCAAATTCTCTGAATTTTTATGGTACGTTGCATAAATCCTCCACCCACATCTTCTGTCCACGCATGTCGCAATGCAGCGACGTTTATCAGACTTCAAAACCCTAAATGTAAATAGTCTTTTCATTGCATAGACCGATAATGCATTCCGCATCTCTTTTTTGTTGGCAAATATTTTCCCAACGTATATAGCATCACTTGCCCTTCTTAAATCCATGTTCTTCTCATCTGTTGGTGTACATCTCATATTATCATGAACTGGTGGAGCGTCGTTACGTAGTATAGGATCTTCTCCGTTGATAACTGCGCACCTTTCTGCCATAAAATCATCTTCAAAAACTTCTGTAATCTCCTCTTCATGTGGCACCATGGTGTTATGTGTTTCTTCTTCATGGATTTCTCCTGACTCCTCTCCAATCTCTTCAATTCCAAGTGAGAAACCTATAGGTTCTATGTTGTGAATGCCATCTCGCATTAAGCACTCTCCTGATGCCTGGCCTACTTCACATATACTTTTGCCCTCCACTAAGTTAGGATTCCAATTCGGTGGGTATTCTCTGTTAATCCTATCTGTCCAATCGTCGAAATTATAATCTGGATCAGTATAATCTCCCTCGTCGCAGTCTGTAGCACTTTCATCATCGGCATCTTGCTCATCGTCCACAGTTTTCGCTATTCTCTTCCCTTTATCTACCCGCATACTCTCCTCAACTTGTCCATTTAAAACTCGGGAGTGATCCTCGTCCATCAATATGTGTCCACTGTTCACTCTTTTTTTGTCCACATCACTTCCACGATGGACATTATCTGCTTCGTTATTTCCAATTGTGTCCTCCACAAACCCTACCAATCCTTTTGCTTGTGGCAAAATAACCTCTTCATCTGAACCCCTGTTACATTGACCTTCACTCATTCCCGTTTTATAGGATGCTTCAACTTCATCTACACCCGCCAGCAGTTGCGAATCAGTTAAAGTATCTTCCGTAAACGACAACTCGCTATCTCCTCCACTTCTACCATTAGTACCTTCTTTGGCATTATCACCTTCTTTGCCACCCTCCACAGGAATGAATGTGGCGTACATGTTTAGACCCCCGTATTCAAGCGATTTGTTTTTGAAAATGGCTACTTCTGCGTCGGAACTTATTTTCACCGGCGGCATCTTTTGCTGCGTAAATACAGGGTTCTGTGGCTCATACCAGAATGTCAAAACCATGTCATTTTCACCTTCTTTCACTCCAAACGCTTTCACTATTTCTCTTTCAAGATCCTTGAAACTTGTTATTTTCCCAATACAGACACATCTCGCCATTTGTCCATTACGGACATTAAATCTCCAAAACCCATTATCACAACATGTCCATTGCCCACTAATCACGCATACATTGTCTTCCATCTCTCAAGAAACACTTCGCCTGCACTGAAACACAAAAAATTCAGTCATTATCCTTCAACATTTATACCCTTCGTCGAGGTTCTCACGTCTTTATGGCACAACTACCTCAAAATTAATGGTGGACCATACCTTAAAATCCACTATGTCTGAACTCAATATCTCCCTCTGTCGTTCTCACCGTCGAACCGTTCTCTTTTAGTTCTCTATCTTCTTTTCATTTTGTTTCTAGTGCCAGATTTTTTTGGTTATCCTCATTACGCCATTTTTGTTCTTTATTACAATAGACATTACATACACCTATGACACCCTTCGGTGTATGTATAGGCCACTTACTTCTTGTATTAACCGCTCCCCCACGTCACCTCAAATACTTTCACTTTATCAAACCACAAGCACAATTTACCGCCTTTTGTTTCAAGGGCATTATAGTCAATAAACACCTATGCCATAGCACACTTTTGGCATTTTCGGCGAGGCTTTTTACGTTTTGGCATTTTGGACAAGGTCCATAGCAATTATGGCATATTGGGCCAGAATCCCTTGTTTTAATGTTATTTTAGGGATTTGGTCACTGGCGAAACAAAGACCGAGAAAGAGAAAAGAGTAAAGTGTTCTTCTTCCTCAAGTCGTAATTGGGGTTGAAAGAGACAGTGAAGTGTCAATTTTTCATCAGGTAAGTCTTCAAAGGCTTTAAATTTTGATTTAATCTTCGATTTTGTTGATATTATGGAGCTGAAATTGGTTGAATTTTGTTGATAGAAGTTTCTGTTCCTGAAATGAGTAATCGAACAAAAGGCATCCCTAAGAGATGTCGATGTGGAGAACCACTAGTGATGATGAAGACTTCAATTCCTATGAGTAGAGGAATAAGATGGTGGGAACACAAACATGTTTGAAATTTCAACGGAACACAACATGTTTGAGATTCATCTTGTTGAGTTTTTTTTTTTTTTTTTTTTTTCCTTTTGTGGTTCTCTTCCTTTTCTGAAACATTCAGTTTGATTCTTTTATCGTAATGCTGATGAATCTATTCAACTTGAATGTAGAAGTACATTGTAGAATCTTAATTCTTGTTGTTTTTGTTGTTGCTTGATTGGCGTATGATTACGGATTTGTGTGTGTGTGGGTGTGATAGTCAGTCGAAAGGGCTTTCTTTTTCTGCAGGTCTTAGTAATCTTTGATGGCCAAGCATGTTGGGAAGAAGTTCTCTTGGGTGATAAAGAACTTCTCCTCTTTGCAATCTAAGACGCCTATTTTTTCTGATCCGGTCTTGATCGGTGACTACAAATGGTAACAAGGGAAGCTAATGTTTTCCAATGTTTTTATATCGATCTAGATATATTATTTATCATTCATGGTTTTGTGACTCGTTTCTTCTTGTTTTCTTCAGGTGTCTTCGTGCATATCCCAAGGGAGACAAGGTCGTTGATCACTTCTCTTTGTATCTTGAAGTTTCTGATTTGAAATCATTGCCTTCTGGTTGGAGAAGATACGTTCAATATCGGCTAACTGTAGTACCAAATGATCCGAAAACAAACCCAGTATGGAAAGGTGATTTTTACTTATATTTGCTAACTACTTGATTAATTTTGTTGAATGGTCCTTTCTCAGCTTAAGTGATTAGTTTGAAAGTAGCATTGCTAAATATTTGAGTATGAAAGAAGAATAGTTAAGGGATGAGACTGATTTGCTACAGTTTATTATTGTGCCAAGTTGTGAACGTACAGTCGATTAATAGAAATGGTTTGATTTTAAATTAACTAATTGTTAAGAAATTGCTACAGAAGGACGTGGCTTGTTTGATAAGGTGTCTTCGGGCTGGGGGTTTTCATCTTTAATCTCCCTTACCAAACTTCATGACAAAGATGGAGGATTTCTTGTGAATGGAGAAGTCATTATTGTTGCTGAGATTGATGTTTTTGAAGTTAGTGGCACATTGGATGCATCTGAAAAATCTGAAGAATCAAGTCGCCCTCTGAAAAAGATAAAGCTAAATGATGATTGTGCGGAGTCTAATGAGTCGCTCAAGGAAGCTTCATCAGTTAAGGAAAGCATGGTTGTTAATGGGTTTCAAGTTCTTCCTTCTCAGGTAAGTAATCACGGATGGTGCAATCTTTTTTGTTACTTTTACAATATTTGAGTTCATATCTGTTTTGCAAACTCAAATGAATGCCTTTTTCACTTGTAGGTAGAAACTGTGAAACGTATATTTGAAAGACATCCAGACATTGCAGTCAACTTCCGCGCAAAGAGCCAACATCTAAGGACAACATGCATGAGTTTCCTGCTCAACCTAATTGAGACTCTGTGCAAGTCACTTCAGGAGCTATCCAATGACGATCTTGTGGATGCAGAAATTGCGCTGACATACTTGAAAGATGTGAAGTTTAAGGTAGATTGGTTGGAGAAGAAGCTGGACCAAGTGAAAGAAAAGAAAGAAAAAGAGCAGTCTGTTTTGGCCAAACTTCAAGAAACAGAAGAAAGTATACTGATATTGAAGGCTCTTGAGGAGGAGCAGAAGGCTGAGCTGTTGGCCACCAGAACTACTCTATCGATGATGTTGTTTGATCACTTGGATATATTCTTAGGCATTTGGATGATAACTCTAGGTGTAGTGATAACAAAAAAAATCAACTCCTTGGTGGATAAGGTTTATTCTAGATATCAGCATTTTGGGAGACAGTGATATTAGCTTCTTTGAGGTAATGGATGGATTATGACTTACCTTCAATTAAGATCACAAGCATTATAAAGCTAATTAAGTAATTTTCCTAATTGAGCATAGCTATCAAAGAGATCAATTCTCTGCTAGACATTTCGTCATCAAATTGTCCTCATTGCACAAAAATCAGTAAAGTGATCGAAGCTTTCTCAGTCATTTCACACTAGTTCTCCTAGTAAGCGTCAAAACAATGAATATTTGAGATGAGTTTGGACCAAGATACAAATATTCGGATAAGAGACCATCAAATGGTTAGTTAGATTCCAGATCAGAGAAAAATTGTTAACGATTGTAAATATAAAAAAAAACAAAAACTCTTGTACATAACGATGATTTTTAAAATGCTGGAAAAGTATTTACATCTAATACATAAATCTGACATTACTAACAACAAACACGATGAAAACAAACTAGTAAACAGAGAAGCTAACTGTTACCTGAATTTCACGAGAAACTCAGAAAATAGGGATCTAGAAAATATAAGAGAAATCGAAGAAATTTATGAGTTCAAATATTAAAATTTGTGGTTGGGAGATTGAAAAAAATATGAGCCAATAATATGCTTATATACACAAGATGTCAATTATAAAGTAACAAAAAAATAATTTTAAGATAGATAATTAGATATGATAATGATGGGGCGGAAGCTTCTAGGGATAGAACTAGAGCTCCGTTGATTCTGAGAATACCCGGATAACTAGGGTTTGAGAGTCCTCCTCTCAGGGCTTTCGCAAAAGCTCTTAGGTTTGTGAATACTCTTCACAGTGGTTTATAAAAACCTCTTTAAATCTTTCGATTAATCAATATCAATAACAAATGAATAATACAAGAAGCCTAGATGGCTATTTATAAAAGCTCAAAACCCTAAAACCCTAGAATATTCTCAAATAATAATAATAATTAAATAAAAGATAATAACAATGGATATTTGGAAATATTCCAAATATCACGCTGCATCAGATAAGAAGCTCTGGTCAAAGAGAGATTCTAAGAAATTATAGAAAAAAATAAATTCTGAAAAGATAAACTTTGGTGAAGGCTAATAAATTTAAAATTAAATGATTTGGTGTTATTAAAAATAGAAAATATAAAATACTAGAAGTAATATTTACAAAAATCTTTTCAGTCAAAGAAGGTATAGTATACTTACCTAAAAAGGAAATAAACGTACCTCAAAATTTATTAATTTACATATTTTAGTTTGAAAAATAACTCAAACTTTATCTCCAATATAATTACGACACTCTCTATACTCCCTCTGTTCTTTTTTTATAAGATTTTCTATTTTTTTCTCACATACGTACTTGTATAATTACATTTTTAACCTTGTCATAAATGTACATTATTTCCATATGGAAGAATATATATCCCAGTTCTCACATTTAATTGGGATAGAATATGAATTATATAGATAATTTATGCATACAAAAGTCAGAAAATCTTTCTTTTACAAACAAATTTTTTTTCTAGAAAATCCTATAATAAAGAACAGAGGGAGTATGATTTTTTCCCTTGTTGTTTTTATTTTAGTTTATTTCCTTTCCCCGACCAAAAAAAAAAAAAGTTTATTTCCTTTTGGGGTCATTTTGCTGTATTAACACTTCCCTAAATTCCTCTGTTAATCTCTTTTGCTTTTTACTTTTTCTTGCGTTTCAACTCTCAAATCATGTCTAATCCTCAAATTCAACTTCACCTCGACGCGAGAAGACTCTCTTCATCACAAGGGTTCACAAAATCAGTCATCATCATCCTCAAAACCAAAAGTCACCGGTTCTCCAACCGTAACCGTAACCCAACTTCCCCACCTCTTCGCATCGACTTTAATCTCCGTAGTTCTCAACGTTGTACAGCTTCTACGTAACCGTCTCATCAACTTACGTTGGTTAAGCGGATACTTAGCCTTGCCACAAACATAGGGTTTGGTCGCAACGGATTTGTTATTTCCGTGCTTGTCAGTTGTCACGATAACTTTCTTTTTTTTTTGTTGTCCGAAAAGATTGTTTGTTTAATGGTTTTGAATAAATTGGGAAAGTTTGAAATTATAATTGCTTAGCGATACCTTCATTATTTATATTCACACATAACTGAAATTTCAGGCAGTGTTCTGAATTTTGATGGAATGATATATTTTTTAAACAAAAAAAAAATGCCAACAACTAGAATCTCATACAAAAAGGGTTGGACATATATTATATATATAACCAAAGTTTACAATAATGTTTTCCTCCTTTGCCTATACCGATTGTATAGATAATAGATTTATCAAAGTTCTATACGTAGACTTCTTTAATACTCCTTTGGTTATATAAATGATTAAATCGTATTTATGCATGGCCGAGTATCATCAATTTACGAAGGACCAAAGACAAAGACTGTTCGCATTCACGCACACTATTCGAGATTCATGCAGATTCTTTATTTATTCATTCCTTAGAGATTTATTCATTCCTTAGAGGTAAAAGCCACTCATAAAAAAGAATTTTCCTTCGTAAGGCAAGCATAGTTTTTTTTTTCTTCTTTTTCTCCGTTCCTCTGTTTGATTCTATAATATTTTTGCTGATGAAACCAGTGGATCAATTTAACTTGTGTTCTACTTGATTCTCGTGGAAACTAGTCAATCTTTTAGGTTAATAGTCAATCTTATTGCTTTATTGACGTACGAGTATATATGGATTTGTGTGTGTGATAATCAGTTGAAAGGGCTTTCTTTTTCTGCAGGTGTTTTTTTTAATTGCATTTGATGACCACGCATGTTGGTAATAAGTTCTTTTGGGTCATAAAGAACTCCTCTTTGAAATCTGTAGAGTGTATTGTTTCTGTTCCGGTCCTAATCGGTGACTACAAATGGTAACAAGACAAGTTAATATTTTCCAATATTTTTATATCGATCTAGATATATTATCTATCATTCATGGTTTTGTGACTTGTTTCTTCTTGTTTCTTTCAGGCGTCTTCGTGCATGTCCCCAGGGATACGATGACGATGAACACTTCTCTCTGTTTCTGGAAGTTGCTGATTTGGAATCATTGCCTTCTGGTTGGAGAATATACGTTAAATCTCGGCTAACTATAGAACCACCGGATATGGAAATAGATCCAGTAGAGGAAGGTGATTATTACCTAAATCTACGTTTCATCAGCTTAACTAAGTGTTAGTAATTAGTTTGAAAGTAGCATTTGCTAGATATTTTATTTCATCCATTGTCTTATTAAATATAAACAAAGGAAAGCATATTATCTATTATACTCGACTGATTTAGCTTAGTTGATTATTGTGGTTGTGAACAAAGTTCACATGGATTATTAGAAACTGTTTGATGTTAAATTAACTAATTGTGATACATTGCTACAGAAATATATGGCTGGTATGATAAGAGGTTTTCGTCCTGGGGTTTATCATCCATGATCCCCCTTACCAAACTAGAAAAAGGTGCAGGATTTGTTGTGAATGGAGAACTCATTATTGTTGCTGAGGTTGATGTTCTTGAAGTTATTGGCACATTGGATGCATCAGACAAATCTGAAGAGTCAAGCCGCCCTCTGAAAAAGACAAAGCTAAAGGATGATTGTGCAAAGAAAAAGAAAGAAAAAGAGCAGCCTGCTTTGGCCAAATTTAAAGAAACAGAAGAAAATATACTGAAATTGAAGGAAAAGCTTTCAGAACTAGAAGCTCTTGCTGAGGAGCAGAAGGCTGAGTTGTTGGCCACCGGAACAACTGATTACATAATCCTTGAGTAATACAAGTGTTGAGTTTGAATCAGAAAATGTGGGGTATTGTTGGTGTTTTCTCTAAGC
>OVBW01001804.1:0-13684 GCA_900406355.1 Erysimum pusillum | reverse complement strand
GACGACATTGTGTGCGTAACCTTCCTTTAAAAACTCTATTTTGTTTTTTTTGTTGTTAATCGGCGGCTCTACTAACCATCTATGTAACCTGTGTCAGGTTGCTGAAGACGGAACGTAGATGTCTCCGAAAAAACTTCATCATTCCGTCAACTCCATTTATAAGTTGTGTTTTCATTTGTAATCTAAACTTTAACCAACCTACTTAAGTAGGCCCACATGTTGGCTTTTGGTATCGTTTACGCTATTGTTTGCTTTGGTTGGTTTTTTTCTTTAAGTGTTTTCATTTTACTTTTTCTCCTCGACTATGAGTGAAAGTGATGGTTCATGGTCTACAAATTTGCGTACAAATTTAGAAGTTCAAATTCCTGGTCCACTTTGCAATTGTGGTAGATCGACGGTTCTCGTTAAGTCATGGTCAGATGCAAATCCGGGGAGAAATTTTTTCAGATGTACTATTCACGGGTTTTTCAATTGGTCAGACGCAGAACCATCACACGGTTGGCAAAAGCGGAGCTTACTGGAGGCAAGGGATGAGATTCGTCGGCAAAAGGAAGAAATCAAGGTACTTAAAGAGTCTTTGAGAGCAACTAGTAAAGAAGTTCGTAGTGGTTCGGTCAAAACTGAGTTGTTGAACAAACATGAGGATGAAAAGAATAGGCTTGAATATGAGGTTATGGCATCCACTGAGAGGGAAAAAATGCTTCGACAGTTCATCATTCTGTCTTGGATAGGATTCATTATTGTCATCGCCATGATTCTTGGGATTCCTATGAAGTAGATTATCAATGAAGTCTACTATGTTTCCATTGTACGATATCCGTTTTAATTATCTTTATTTTAAATTTACCTTCTGTTTAACTTCTTCGATATGTCTACTTAGCTTTCGGTGTACGCTATCCGTTTTAATTATCTTTATTTTAATTTATCGTCTAGTTAACTTCTTCGATATGTCTACTTAGCTTTCGTTGTACGCTTTGGTTTTAATTATATTCTAGCTAGTTAACTTCATCGATATGTCTACTTAGCTTTCGTTGTACGCCATCCGTTTTAATAGCAAACAATACAGGGGATACAGGGGTAAATAATAATAATACTCATACTACTATGATGAACAGAAGCCACAATAACGAATACATACACTTTAAAAACACATCATACGGGAGGATTCCCACAAAAATATAAAGATCCAGTAATTGTTTAGTCATAAGGATCCCACACTGCAAGATCCGACATTGTTTTCAAAGAAGGATCTCACCCAAAAAATAATCAAGATCCCCCCTCCCAAAAATACATCAATCAACCTAATAAGTCATAAGTCATTCATAGTTATAATTAGAGTTCATGTTGAAAGTGCCCAAGTTACTGGTTAGCTGGGGCAGGCTCATAGAGCCCAATGTCGCCCAAGTAATTATCCTCAATTGGTCCACGGCAACCTGTGTCATGAAATATGTCCCACGCAATCTTCTCCCTGATCCATGGTATGTTTCCGTCGCACAACGTCGGAGGGAACGGTAATCCAAGAGCATGACACTCCATGTATTTGAGAGCATACACTCCGCAATCACCAGGGATCGTGTTAAGAGGCACTCCATCTGTAACTCGCTCATGTGTGTACCGTTCATGTGTGTACCGTTCATATGTGTAAATGTCCTGGATGACAAGAATTATACAAAAGCATGAATATATCTAATTTTAAATAGATATTATTAGCAATCTCATTAAAGATTAGACAAAAAGGTGTGTAAATTATTTTCTAATTAAATGGTAACGGTCTAGTGCTTGAAGAATTAAATGTGAATGCCATATTTTGATAAATTATCTTTGATTATCCTAAGAAATATTTAGTGGCAAGAGAACTTGGATACCTATAAGTTTCGAGAGATTAATATGAGTTTAGGTTTATTATGATTCTTCCGGTTAACAAAAAGAAAAGGATATAACAAGAATAAAACAAAACACTCTTTTTTTTTTCTTTGGTTTTAGATACAAGTTTGCAAAAGACGACGACAACCAAAATTTCACATTTGGTTTTTCTAGAAATATTCATAGTCTAAGCACTAGCTAAAACATTAATACATAATTAATGGTCGTAGATACGCTTAAGATTCACCATTTGAATCAAATGCCTTTAGATCAAAAAATTCTAAGTTTCTAAAAAAGAGAATGTTGGGGTTGCAACACAAAAGTATGCAAGGAAGTTATAAGTGACAAGGAAGTTATAAGTATGCAACACAAACAGAATCGTAAGATTTCAACGAATTTTAAAGTGAATTTTTTGTAAGTGACAAGGAAGTTATATTCCGAAAATTTTCGAGAGCTTTCAATTTCAAAGGGGAAAGTGAACTTTGATTTTGAATCTTCCATTCCTCCTAAATTATCACTACCTATTACTACTCTTAAGTTTTCGCCACTACAATGTTTATTACTGTATTTCCCTAAATGACTTCATATATATATGTTAGTTAGTATAAAAACAAAAATGTTTCAATAAAATAAACTTAATGACGATGTTACAGGGCAGAGGAGTCTATAAACCACATACTTTTTTAGTGCTTTCCGACGCAAAGGGTATGGGAGATTGCGCAGATTTCTTCTCCTCAGAATACGTCGATCTGTGGTGGTTCTTGGTTGGCTAGAAACTCTTCAGGCTCAGCTATGTTTCATGCTAATTAAGGATGTCTTTCTTCCAACAGTGAACTGTATTGCAGCGGAACTTGAATGATATCCATTTTGATTGTGGAAATCTTGTCCGATGTGTGGCAGCCATCGAAGCTTTTAATAATCCGGCTCAATGGCCACGGTATTGGACGGCTATCAATAAGATTGCCCAAGTAGGCGCTGCTTTAGGAAGATTACGTTTCATTCAATTGCCCTTGAAATAGTGTCACGTATGAGACGCACGGTTCCGTTGGTATTTATCTATCTTTAGGAGAAACATGGACGTTAATCCTTTTATTTTGGTTTTTGCTTTGTTTCCTGGTTATGTACTTGAGCGGTTGAGCCATTGGCTCTTAGATTTATGGTTTTTTAATTACGAAATGACAAAACAAAAAAAAAAGCTAATTTTAGAAAATTGTAATATTTAAAAATAATAATTTTATTTATTTCAAAGAAAAAAAACTCCAGTAAAATAAAAATAAAAACTAAAACTAAAAAAAAAAAACATAATAATTAAATTAATAGATAGCATTTGATGAAATAAAAAGAGTTTCAGATAAAATAATTTTTTTTGTTGTCCACAGATAGTGTTTGACATCTAACCTTATCTTCTTAAAACAAAAAAGGTAATTAGGGTTTACAGACCTTATCTTCTCTACACATAATGTAGCATAAAAAGACCTAGCACAATGTTTTATAGCCACTGAGGAAACACAAAATACGCAGCCGCTCACAGAGGAAACGCTTCTCTCAACATGAAGAAGAACACTTCTCTTTTTAGTCAATGGTTATGGTTAAAAGATCGCTTCCTGGAGTATCTTGATGATGATGATGTTGATGATGAAAAGAGAAGCGATCTTTTAACCAAACCATTGCCTGAAAAGAGAAGCGAACTCCTTGGCTTCATTCTCCATTTCTCTGCCTCTTTCTCATATCTCTAAACCCTAATTTCGAAGCTTTATTCACCAGGTACATCTCTGCTCCATTTTCTTCACCTTCTTTGATCTTTTTAGCTTTTATTTTGTTTTTGATCTTTGAAAAGTCATTCGTGTATCTTTGTCTTTGTACATTTTTCGGTGTTCGTTTCTATGCGTCTATAACAGATCGAGACTTTTTTTTTTAATTATTATATATGTTGCTGATTTGAAAATTAATTCGTGTGAGTCTCCGTATATTTGTCGGCGTTTGTTTCTCTTCGTCTGTAACGAATCGGAAGCTTGTGGATATCCTCTTGTGCTTTAGTTGCATCTATAGATCTGTTTGATTAAGATCTATCTAAACAGATAATTAGATGATGATTTAGTAGTCTTATAGGTTTAGGGTTCTTTTGGTATTGATTTGATATTTTTTGAACTTTGTAGAATAGCTTTTTGCAACAAACTCGGTGGTCTTTTGAGACAGAACATTTTTTGGAATGGTTACATCTATATATGCTTGGATATCTCTCCGCTTGATGTCTACCAAGCTTTTTGTGGAGGTAAAAATCTAATATTTATTTTTATGAGATTGAGAGTTCTTGGTTTCGTAATTGGTTTAGTGTACTGAGACTTGTAATATTGATTGGTTCAGGTCTGTCATGGAGAACTGATGACCAGTCCTTGAGGGATGCTTTTGGTCACTTCGGTGAAGTTGTAGATGACTAGATCAAAGAAACTTAAGTTGTTTTGGTTGATCTTTGTGGTATAATTGAATGTGAACTTTGTGATAATTTGGTCTCTGGAGATGAATAAAAGTTTCTGATCTGCTGCTTCCAAACGTGATAAATTGACGCTTGTGTGGCCTACTTTCCTGAGGAGAGAAGGAGCTATTGCAGTGGTGTATCCTGTCCAAGAGAGTATGTCGGACCATGAGCAGAAGAGTCGTTGACGTGGACTTAACCTAGAGAAAACCATTTTCCAGATTTGGGAGGAGAACTCATGACAGCTGATCAGGAGATGGTCTCGAGATTCAGTCGTTGTGTTACAACTTACAAAGGGAGCATTCTTTAGATTGGATTAAGCCCCAGGAAGCAAGCCTTTGTCTTGTGGGGAGTCTGTTGAGATTGTTAGAATTGAGTACATGATTAAATCTTGTATCATATATGTTATAGTCAACGGATGTCATGTGTTACATGTGACTTACTATGAAAGGGTGTGAGTAAGAGACGTAACTTGTCGGATAAGATATAAGTGTGTATGTTGACTTCTGTAAAAGTTGTCGAGAAAATAAAAGAAACAGTTTCAGATTTTATGCTCTATTCTCTCTCGTCCAAAAGTCTCTCTTCTTTTGATCAAGTTCATATTATAACTTGAAATAATCTAACAGAGATAACTAATCACCCACATGTTAAAAGCATGTTTGGGACAGCACCTTTGAACCAAACAGAATCAGTCCAATCCTTGTCATTATCTCTTGGTCTTAAAGCTTCTCATGTTTTTGCAGAAAAAACCCCTGGCAATCAACATCAGCAGCAACATACCAATTGTAAGAATCGTCTGGCAAATCCAAGCTTGGCACTGGTATGGTGTTAAATGGGCATGAATGGCGAGTGCAATGTCAGATCTAGAAGCTAGTAGTCTCCATCCATACGCATTACAAGCGTCTGGTACCTTTGCAGTTAAAGGAATTCATAGTGATCTTGGACATTTTTACCTAATGTAGTCCAATGATCATGCTAAAAGAAAGTGTTCAACCCATTACCGACTCTACTTCTTATATATGAATTGTTAAGCTAGTACCAACATTCCCCACGACCAAGGATATCTTGGCGAGTCATCAACATTCACCTTCTTTGATCTTTTTAGCTTATTATGTTTCTGATTTGTATTTTTCTTTGAAAATTCATTCATTTGTCGGTGTTTGTTTCAATTTTTCTGTAATGGATCGGTAGCTTGTCCATATATACTCTTGTGCTTTGGTTGCATTTAGATCTGTTTGTTTTAGATCTGTTTAACCAGATAATTATTTTGTTCTCTTTAGATGAAGATTTAGTAGTCTTTAAGGTTTAGGGTTCTTGTTTGGTATTGATTTGATGTTTTTTTGAGCTTTGTAGAATGGCTTTTTGCAACAGACTCGGTGGTCTTTTGAGACTGAACATTTCTCCTAACGGAAATGTTCCGGTTACATCTATGCTTGTACGGTTGGATCTCTCCGGTTGATGTCTACCAAGCTTTTTGTCGGAGGCAAAAATCTAATCTTTATTCTTATAAGATTGAGAGTTCTTGGTTTCATAATTGGTTTAGTGTACTGTGACTTGTAATACTGATTGGTTCAGGTCTGTCATGGGGAACTGATGACCAGTCCTTGGTATTGATTTTGGCTTTTGCGGTAACATTGCCGGAAATGAAAATATCATGTACTGGCATGTACGAGAGGAACTCATTTTCAGGCAAAGTATTATTATATTTTTTTATCAAATATCAGATACACTTGCCTTATACTACCATTTAACTTCTATTTAGTTACTAAACCAAGCAAGAAAACAAAACCAGAAATAACTCACTAGCTCCATTTGATTACACTGTCGGTATGGTTAATTTGATTAATTTTCATTCATGTTTTATATTTATTATTCTTAATACAAACTGTTCTTAATTCCTTTGTAGAGTTGTGTGATGAAAGTAAACAGAAAGTGTGAGCTTTGTCGGCAAAAAGTGACAGCAGTGATGCATCTTGTCAACGGTATGTCTTTTTTTTTGTTTTGTTGATATGAGACTTTTAATTACCATAACTTTGACCAGACAGAAAATCATGTATTTTAAATGTTAATTTCATTGCTAACAGTGGTTCTTAATATACAAGAACACTTTCAACTTTATTAACATTAAAACTCAATCAAAAACTTCATACAACTTTAGGCCTAAACGGGTTATTAACTTTAAAATTACTCTATAACAATGAAAGGAAGTTTTTCCATGAGAAAAAAAGGATTTCGCTATGTGCTAATAAAAATTCAACTAAACCAGTGTATACAAAGAGATCTAGTGTACGTCACCAAAATTTGGGTGGAATTTGAGAAGTTTTTGATTTGTTCAGGGAGAATTAGGAAGAGACTGTAAGTATAGGGGGATCCGGTTTGAACGACTATTGTATAGGGGGATTACTAAAGGCAGCCCAAATACTAAACATAAGACCAATGAAACTCATATTTCATGTGTCATTACGGTGACACAGGAACACATCAGTGAAGAGATTTTAGTCATTCAAGAATATGAAGATGGTCTATTTATAGTGTAAATTAATTTATGAATTCATATGCCAAGATCTTAGAGTTTTAGATATATCTGGAAATTTTACAGTGGAACAATGAATAAAAATAAACTGATGTTGTAAAGCACTCCAAACGTTGTGCCGCCTCTACTGGTATCCACACGCACACAAACTGGATATAACGGGATGCTAGTGCCGTGAAGATCAGATCTCTAATTGTGTCTAACGTTAAACGTTATAAAAGCAATAAGTCATACGTGAGACGTTATTCAATTATTCAATCTTGGTGGGCGAGAGAAATTGTTCTCTGTAGCTGACAAAGAAAAACCCTTGAAGAGTTTAACGTTAGACACAATTAAAGATCTGGTCTTCACGACATTAACATTCCGTTCCGATCTAGTTTATGTGCGTGTGGTCACCGGTAGAGGCACGATACTGGGAGTGCTTATCAACTTCGGTTTATTCTTATTCATTATTCCGCTGCAAAAATTTGAGATATATCTATGACCCTAAGATGTAGATTTATTTCAGTATTTACATAAGATCTTGGCATATGAATTCAAGTTGAATATTTATAAATCGTTTATAAACCGGTATGAATGTGGTGAAGGTAAAAGGATTATAATTTATGTGGCTTGTAGTTCCATATTAAGTGTGGTTGCAATAGTGATAAATCATAAATGAAAGAGGATAATCCAAGTGGTGATGTTGATGATATATATGGATGTTTTTAAGGTGTCTCATGTGGCAAAACAAATAATTTGCTTGAGTAAAAAATCAATCAGCCTTCTTCAGTTCAGTTTCTATGTCTTAGTCTAATAATCTTGGATGGGTTTTTAGTTTCTCAAATTCTTTTTTAGTTATTTCTCAAATGTTATAAGAAACAATTGGTACGTTCAAAGATGATATGCATATATATACATATCATGGGCCATCACGTGAACATTATCAAACCAAGGAATAATTAATTATTCCAAGCCCACACTACGTCCAGTTACATATATGCATAACATGATATCTGAAGAAAAAAACTAGAGAGAAACTAAAAAATCATCCAAAATTGGATTAAAATGTAAAACATGAATTGAATAGGATTGACAGATTAGAAGCAATTTGTTTGTTTTGCCACAAGGGACACATTAGAAGCATCCATCAACATCCCAAATTAAATTATTTTCCTTAAGCCCTGATTTATTACTATTGAAAGCACAAACAAGATGGAACGACAATCCACAATACTCACATGCATCTCATGTGTGAAGAAAAGGATAGTAAATTATGTAATTTAATTGTTGTTCCATCTTGATTTTGCTTTCTATAGTGATAAATTAGGTATAAAGGAGGATAATCGAAGTTGTGATTGACAGATGTTTATAATGTCTCATGTGGAAAAACAAAAAATTTGCTTGAGTAATCAATCAATCAATCTTCTTTTATTTAATTTATAGATTTTAGTATAATCTTGGATGGGTCTTTAGTTTCTCTTTCTTTCCTTTTTTTTTTCTTTTCAAATGTTAGCAGAAACAATTGATGATTGTAAAGGAAGACAAGGGAAGAGACGTATTTTGTTGTCGTCTTCATTTGGCTTATAAGCATCTAAAGGGAACAACAATATATCTGAAAGTGTGGAAAGAAACTGTGAAGTTTTTAGAAATTGAATTGTGTGGTCCTCTCACTTGTCTTCCATCATAAACAAGAAAATAAATAATAAAATTTGCTCTGCATAAGAAGTGAAGGATCATTAATTTTCTCCTTTGAACATGCTTGATGATCTTGCACTACTTTCTACATTCAAAGTAAGCTTAACAAACAATAATAAATCAGGAAAAACTATTTTTGTTTTCTTCGTTCTTTGTTGTTTGCTTCAATATCAACCACATGATCAACAAAGATAAACTTTAAGGATGTTTATGTGACTTCACGGACTGTAATTCTTTTTTTTTTTCCTTTCTTGGTTATGAAGATGATGCAGGAGGCGATTTCTAGATATTTTCCTTTTTACATATTTTCCTTTTCTAATTAGAATTCTAGTAATTTTCCTATTTTATGCAATAGGCTTTCTCTATAAATAGAGAACTAGGTCGTATGTTTTAGACATCTTATTATTCTAGTTTATCAAAACAGAGAAGTTTTCTCTAATCTGGTGGATTTCCAGAGTTTCATACCTTCAAGTTCACGCTTGTAAACTTGATTTCTAACTAAGCTTAGCGCTTGCTATTCTTAGAGTTTCCGTATGCGTCAAGTGGTATCAGAGCAGGCATTTTCCTGTCTCTTTTTCAAAGCTTGAACAGCTATGGGGGATCAATCTGTGACCAAAGCAGACTTTGAGGGTTTTACCGAGGCTATCACCACGGCTCTAACTGCTTTGACTGATCAGATGAGGCTTTTGACAACTGAGATCAGAAACGGCAACGATGCAAATCAACAAAGAGGCAGAGAAGGAGAACGAGTTGAAGTTAACGAACGAAACGACAACAATAATGCAAATCCGAATCCACAAGGCAGAAACAATCAAGGTGTTGTCCAACCAAATCAGATCCAACAAGGTGGAAACAATCAACGACCCGGTGGAAACAATCGACAACAAGGCAGGCACAATCGTGAGGTTGTTGACAATTCCAGCTTGGAGGAGGACTCTGAAGAAGAAATTGTGGAAGAAGACGTTGAGCAAAGAAATCGTCAAGGAAATCATGACTATCGAGTCAAAGCTGATATTCCATTGTTCAACGGAACTATGGGAGTTGAGGAGTTCTTGGATTGGCAGATCGACGTCGATAGATTTTTCGAGGTCATGGAGGTTCCTGAGAATAAGCAAGTTAAGATGGTGGCAATTAGGCTGAAGAAATCTGCTGCTGTGTGGTGGGATAAACTTGTCGTTCAAAGGCAAAGACAAAGGAAAGGACCAGTCAAGACATGGAGGCGAATGAAACAGCTCATGATGGACAAGTTCTTACCTAAGGACTATGAACAGATTATCTATAAGATGTATATTGGATGTGTTCAAGGAAAGAAGACTGTGACAGAATATACAGCAGAGTTCTTGCGATTCTCAGAGCGTAATGATTTAGAAGAGGCAGAAAATCAAAAAGTTGCAAGGTACATCAGTGGGCTGAAGAGTTCTATACAGGAGAGGATAGGTTTACAAACTGTATGGACTGTGCAAGAGGCTTCTAGTCTAGCTTTGAAATCTGAGTTAATGGAAAAATCTCCTCGTACTTATACTTCATTTAGAAGATACCCATCCCAGAACAATTCTGAATTATTTGGAGATAAGGAGAAGAGTGCAATGGCCAAGGATACTAGTCTTGGGAACAAAGGAGCTGGAAGTTCTAACAATGGTTCTAATAATGCTCAGCAAAGCAAAGCACCAATTCAGAAGCAAGGTAATAATTATGCGAGACCATCCATCGATAAGTGTTTCTGTTGTCAAGGACAAGGTCACAAGTCAAATGTTTGCCCAAGTAGAAGAACTGTAGCTTTTCTAGGGGAAGAAGAAGAAGAACATGAAGAAGAGGATGAATATGCTNAGTGCAATGGCCAAGGATACTAGTCTTGGGAACAAAGGAGCTGGAAGTTCTAACAATGGTTCTAATAATGCTCAGCAAAGCAAAGCACCAATTCAGAAGCAAGGTAATAATTATGCGAGACCATCCATCGATAAGTGTTTCTGTTGTCAAGGACAAGGTCACAAGTCAAATGTTTGCCCAAGTAGAAGAACTGTAGCTTTTCTAGGGGAAGAAGAAGAAGAACATGAAGAAGAGGATGAATATGCTGGAGTTGAATTTGCTGAAGAAGATTCAAATGAGGTGATAAACCTTGTACTTCAAAGGATCTTGTTATCATCTAAGGAAGAAGGACAGCGAAAGAACTTGTTCAGAACACGATGTTCTATTAACAACAAAGTGTGTAACTTGATTGTGGATAATGGCAGCACTGAAAACTTAGTTTCTCAGAAACTGGTTGAATATTTGAAGTTACCTACAACGTCACATGAAAAGCCATACGCATTAGGATGGGTAAGTAAAGGCTCTCAGTGTCGGGTGACACTATCTTCTAGAGTTCCTATTTCCATTGGAAAGTACTACAAAGAAGAGGTACATTGTGACGTGCTTGACATGGATGTTTGTCACATCATACTTGGCCGTCCTTGGCAGTACGATAACGACGTTACGTATCGAGGAAGAGATAACGTGTTAATGTTTACATGGAACAGACATAAGATTGCTATGGCTCATGTTCTACGTTTCGATACAATTTCGGAGAAAAAGAGTTCTAGTTTCTTGGTTTTGACACATAGTGAAAGAGAGCTTGATGAAGCGATTAAAGAATCTGAGTGTGTTTGTCCGATGGTGATTAAAGGGCTGATGAGTGCTGTCAAAGAAGAAGATACAACTCCAGGGGAAGTATTAGAGATTCTGAAAGATTTCAAGGAGCTAATTGCAGATGAGCTACCACAAGAGCTACCTCCTATGCGCAACATTCAGCATCAGATTGATCTTGTTCCGGGGTCAAGTTTACCGAACCTTCCACATTATCGCATGAGTCCTAAGGAAAATGAAATCTTAAGGGAACAAATTGAAGATCTATTGAAGAAAGGATTTATTCGCGAGAGTATGAGTCCCTGCGCAGTACCAGTCCTTCTTGTGCCTAAGAAGAATAATCAATGGCAAATGTGTGTCGATAATAGAGCCATCAACAAAATCACTATTAAGTACCGTTTCCCAATCCCTCGATTAGACGACATGCTTGACGAGTTATCCGGTTCTAAGGTGTTTTCCAAGATAGATCTTCACAGTGGATACCATCAGTTACGAATCAGACCTGGGGATGAATGGAACACAGCTTTTAAGAGCAAAGATGGACTGTATGAATGGTTAGTGATGCCATTTGGGCTCTCAAACGCCCCTAGCACCTTCATGCGACTAATGAATCAGGTTCTGCGCCCATTTATTGGTTCTTTTGTGGTTGTTTACTTTGATGATATTCTGATTTATAGTAAGACAAAAGAAGAACACTTGGAGCATGTGAAGCAGGTGCTGCAGGTTTTAGAAGAGAATAAATTGTACATTAATCTGAAAAAGTGTACGTTTTGCACCAATAAGTTGCTGTTTTTGGGCTTTGTTGTTGGCGAAGAAGGAATTCATGTTGATGAAGATAAAGTGAAAGCTATTAGGGATTGGCCTGCCCCGAAATCAGTAAGTGACGTGCGTAGCTTTCATGGTCTTGCTACCTTCTATAGGAGGTTCATAAGAGATTTCAGTACTATTACTTCTCCTATTACTGAATGCTTGAAGAAAGGAAAGTTTCATTTGGGTCTTGAGCAAGAGAAAAGTTTTGATTTGATTAAGGAAAAGCTATGTACTGCACCAGTTCTAGCATTACCTGATTTTGATAAAGTGTTCCAAGTTGAATGTGATGCTAGTGGAGTGGGAATAGGTGTTGTCTTGTCCCAAGAAAAACAACCAGTGGCTTATTTCAGTGAGAAATTAAGTGAAGCTCGACAAAAGTGGAGCACCTATGATCAAGAGTTTTATGCAGTCTTTAGAGCCCTTAGGCAATGGGAGCATTATTTGGTTCATAGAGCGTTTTATTCACTGATNTCATAGAGAGTTCGTTTTATTCACTGACCACCAAGCCTTGAAGTTTCTCCATAGTCAAAAAGTGATTAACAAGATGCATGCTCGTTGGGTAAGTTTTCTACAAAAGTTTCTGTTTATCATTCAGCATAAATCGGGAGCTCTAAACAAGGTAGCTGATGCGTTAAGTAGGAGAGCATCATTGCTAGTTACCTTAACACAAGAAGTTGTGGGTTTTGAGTTTATGAAAGAGTTGTATGAGAGTGACGTTGAGTTCAAGGATTTATGGACTAAGTGTAACAATAGGCATCCTTCTGCAGATTTTCACATTCTGGAAGGCTACTTGTTCAAAGGTGATCGCCTATGTATTCCGTGCTCGTCATTAAGAGAGAAGTTAATACGTGATCTGCATGGTGGTGGCCTTAGCGGACATTTAGGGAGAGACAAGACCATTGCCAGCCTAGAAGAGAGGTATTATTGGCCACATTTGAGGAAAGATGCTGGTACAATAGTCAAAAGGTGCTATGTTTGTCAAGTTTCTAAAGGGCAATCTCAAAATACTGGTCTTTACATGCCTTTACCTGTTCCTGATGATATTTGGCAAGATTTAGCTATGGACTTTGTGTTGGGACTGCCTCGCACACAAAGAGGTGTGGATTCTGTGTTTGTGGTAGTTGATCGATTCTCCAAAATGACACATTTTATTGTGTGTAAGAAGACCGCTGATGCGTCCAACATAGCCAAGCTGTTTTTCAGAGAGATTGTGCGTCTTCACAGAGTTCCTAAGTCAATTGTTTCAGATAGAGATACAAAATTTCTTAGTCATTTTTGGATTACTCTTTGGAAGATGTTTGGAACAGCTCTAAAAAGGAGTTCTACAGCTCATCCACAAACTGATGGCCAAACTGAAGTAACCAACAGAACGCTAGGTAATATGATTCGAAGTGTTTGCATAGATAAGCCAAAGCAGTGGGATTTAGCATTGCCTCAAGTCGAATTTGCCTACAACAGTGTTGTGCATTCTGCAACAGGAAAATCACCTTTTTCTCTGGTTTACACTTCTGTTCCTAAGCATGTGGTTGATTTGGTTAAGCTGCCTAAGGCTCGTGACGTTAGTGTCTCAGCTGAAACTATGGCTGAAGAGATTGTAGCTGTTTAAGAAGCTGTTAAGGCTAAGTTGGAAGCTATAGGTCAGAAGAACAAGACTACTACAGACAAACGAAGGAGAGTCAAAGTTTTCAAAGAAGGGGATGATGTGATGG
>OVBW01001803.1:1573-12325 GCA_900406355.1 Erysimum pusillum | reverse complement strand
ACAAAAGGTGGTCCGGATCAAACCCAAAACTATGATAAAAAATAGGTTTTGATACCACAAAGTGGTCCGGATCAAAACAGAGAAATAAGATAAAAAGAGGTTTTGATACCACAAGCGTGGTCCGGATCAAAACCAAGATAGATGGTGGATGAAGGTTGCTTTTGATACCACAAAGTGGTCCGGATCAAAAGCGAGATGGAGGCTCTGATACCAATTGATAGGTCCCAATCAGAGTTTTTTTAGAACACAAGGCTCAAGGTTTTTTTTAAATTAATTCTTCATACTTTCTCTTTGATTTCCATTGATATATATAATAAACACCGAGTAATATCCAAAGATAAGATAACACCAAAACCAAAACCGATAACCGACTAATCTTCGTATCGATGATTAAGCCGCCATGAACGTATGGGCCGGTCACATATCGTTGGCCCATCACTTCCGAAACTCACATATATCACGGATTTGTCTTCTTGTTTGTCTAACCATGGAATGCAAGTCGCGTCCGGTGTCAACAAGCTACTAGAAAAAGCTGGAAAGTGGCTATGAGAAGGTCCTATCGCAAAGATTGGAACTTTAAAATCTTTACGTGCCTGACTTAGTGAATCTTGGTCTAACTCTTCACATGAGGACATGAATATAAGGCCTGAAGATGTCTTTGTCGTTTCCAAAATCATATCCAAGTATACATCTAGTAGCTCCGTTTCTACATCAAGAATTCGTTTAAGTTCTTTATTTCGAAGCGGCGGAAACTCTTGAACTAGATCCTCTTGTTCAGAATCTGTAAGAAAATTGAAATAAATATTTTTTTTTTAAAAACAAAAGAGTTGCTTTCCCAGTTGATTTATATACCGAAAATGTTGGAAGGTTAAGTTCTTATACCTAGCATCACCGGAAAACGGCCAATTACCTGTGAACTTAGTTGGTTTATCGTATTCATGCACAAAAGTTTGAGTCGTGTCTATAATAACTACATAAACTTAACTAAAATTTGAATTTCTTACGGATAACTCAAATTCGGCCAAAACCATCAAATTCGCAAACAGTGTTACTGTTTTGGCTGAATTTGGGTTTTTCATAGAAAAAAGTCAAATTTAAATAAAATTTATATAGTTATATATTTAGCATTTGAGGGGAAAAAATGCTAAACATAAAAAAAGAAAAAAATACTCTCTCTAGTCTCTCTCACAAAACACGCTCTCTCTCACAGGTGACAAACCTCTAAATTTTCTATTAGTGTAACAGTAAAAACCGGATAGAATGTAAATTGTAAATAGTGAACGTTCTACTTTGACTATTATGTTTGAAAAATTGGATATTTCTCAACATAAAAAAAAATAATACCCTCTCTCTTCTCTCACAAAACACGCTCTTTCTCACCGGAAACTCATATTCGTGATCCGATAATCACCCAAACAGAAAAACTGTAATTTTAAATTTTTAACGAAAAAAATTGGGACCAAGAGAAATAGGAAAGAAAGTAACTAATCGGTAAAGTGAGAAATAACAATACCTTGCAATGGAACATACCCTTCACGTCGAAGCTTAGGAAGAACAAAATGTCTGCAAAAGAAGGATATTGTATACGTACTTACGACCAATCTCGGAAGTTTTAAACTCTGTGCAAGGGATTGTATGAAGATCCATCCAGAATCATGGATCAAACAGCTAATCTTTTGTTTCTTTCCATTTGTTTCTGAATCTGAAGATTGCAAAAGTTTAGTCAAACAGTCACGAAACGGAGACTCACAACTTCGGTTTATAAGCATTAAGAGAAGTGTCATATTGTGAGTTGTTGTGTCTGTTTCAGACAAGCCATCTTGGATCTCTAAGAAGGTGAAGAGAGGGTGGTTTGAAGCTTTTGGTGCGTTGAAACGTGTGTGGATCACAGTGATGGAGAAACCTCTTGCATGGAGGGTCTTGGCGAGCTGAATCATGGGGTTGATGCAGCCTTGTAATGGAAGTGGAAATAGAATCACTCGTAGACCATTACTCTTCTCCATTGAAGCTTTCTCCTTCTGTTATTCATGCATGCAAATGCAAATCTCCTGAAATATTATTTCCCTTTTGCGACAAGGTAGGTACAAGTGTTCAAAGAACTTACACATTAAATGTAGAATAACAGATGTATAGTCTTCCATGTGACAAGGTAGGTAACACGTCGAGAGTGGAGACAAAACTATACTCTTCTCGATGTGATAATATAGCAACGTGGAAGACTAGCTCTGTGTCCCAGTCCCACTAAGGTCAAGTAACACTCGGAAATATCTCACACGTACGATCTCTTAAGATTAAAAAAAATATATTAAAAAAAAAGAGAAAAATAGGAGAGAAGAAGAAGCGTGTTTGATTTAACTATTTTACTATTAATTTGAGAAATTCTTTTACCATTTGTTCTTTTTCTTACTTCTTTTCTTAATTAATATATGAATATTTTTATTTAAAAAAACTCAAAAGGTCTCTAATTGATGAAGTGCTCTAAACTAGTAACATGCAGGATAACTAAAGATCCTTGAACATGTGGCCGTATAGAATAGACGTAATTTTGAATTTTTTTAACTAGTACACTAGACATCAAATTAAAACTATTAAATACATACATTTTTAGTTTACTTTTGGTATATGTAAATTTACATTTTTCAGTTTGCAAGTTCTTAAAGAATTTATATATCAACTGATAATTAAAGTCTGCATATAAGATGTTAAAGAATTTCTTTTTATCAAAAAAATACATTTGAAAAGGGAAATTTGTATTTCTTCTAATATACTTTTTAAATGTAAAGACAAACAAAAACAAATTCTTTTCATTTGCATTTGAATATTAAAGTTACAATGAACAAATAAATTTTGTTTGAGATACTACTTATTGTAAGTTAATTTACAAAAAAATACACTATTTAAGAAACACAAACTAAAAAAAAAAACGACTAGAGGGTCAGTGAAACACCCTAGCCCAGTTTTCCTTAACCCGGCCAGAGGTTACAACCAACCCGTCACTACTTAGACAGATTTTTACTTCCGGTTTACTTTACTTAGCATTTTATTAGGCATTTAGACAAGAGAGTGAGCATAAGCAGAATAGCTTGAATATATTAAAATGAGGTAGAATACAATGGTAAGTTTTGCTTATATGCTATTACATCGTTATACTAGTCCATTACTTAGATAAAATACCCCAGATACCACCATCCTTCCTTCCTTGCCTTAGTCTCACGAACTGGTTCATCCACTTTCATTCCCTTTACGTGCATCCACAAAGGAGGCATAAGCAAACGAATTGCTTATTGAGGGTGGTCGTCCCGTCTCACCAAGTCACAGTCAAACAGTCATAATCACTGCAAACAGTTCATACAGTCAAGTATTGCAAGTCAAACAGTACACTCGTCACGCATAGTCACCCAAGGTACAAGGAGTCGACCACCGTGACAAAGCCAACAGTAAACATCAGTCAAACACAACCAATCAGTCGAATCTACTTAGACTCAGTGAACCTTTACAAGAAAATGACTCAAGACAGTGACCACGGTCACGCACTCACCTTGAAAGGTCAGATTCAGTACTGTGATTCACTTTCCGACACCTCTTGTCGCAAACAGCCACGATAACCACTTGATCGGCTACCGCATAAGACGTATCTCTGCACCAAACCGACATATCAACGACCGTCCAATAGTCTAACACGGTGAATGTCGATAAACACTAATTAAACCGACACTTACCCGGGAAACTCAACAAACAGTACGATGATCCTTCGCAAAGATCACCCAGAACACACCAGAAAGACTCTCGGATCACGCAGACATAGTCGTCGGTACAGTCTGTCGTCGGACTCAGTCGGATTCTCAACACTTAGTCAAATTCTCTCGACGCATCTCTTTCCTTTCTTTCTCTTTCTGAGTTCTTAAGTTTTCTCTCGCAGAATAATGAAGAATGAACATGCAAATTCACTTAGGCGTCGTGAAAATGCGGTTTCTCCCCAGTAACCGTCCATGAACACGCTTCTATGCATCGACTTTGGCTCTCCTTAGTCTTTAATCTTCTTGATTGAAAACCGCGTCGTTCCTCTCTCTCCGGCGTTTTTGCACATAACTGCTAGAACAGGAAAGAAAAGAGAATGCATGAGGTCTGAAATGAGGTTAAGGTTAAGGGTGGGAACCACTAAAAATGAGTGGCCATTCAGGATCGTCGAAAAAGATTGGTAAAAAGTGATGTGACGTCCTGAATGTATCCGCTCGTTTCCCTGATCTAACACCTTGAATAAGAGAGAATTAAAAGTCAGGTTAGGTTCAAATTAAATAGAGTTAGTATCAGTTCCATCTGAATCTCCGTAAGATGAAATCTTCGGGGAGTGATCCAGCTATGGTTTTCTAGATATTGTCTGCTCTTAGTGAATCCTGCATTAGTTGTCACTCAGAAAATGATTTAGAACACTTTATGGTCGTAATCAATTTTCAAAAGAAAATGATTAGTCATCATTTGATAAGGTCCTCATTCCCTACACGTTTTGACTGACTCGATAAAAACCAAAAATAAAATAAATGACATCACAAAAGAAAGAAAATGACGTCAGTAACGGATAAGCATCCTCCCCCAGACTTAAATCACACTGTCCTCAGTGTGACATAGTGGTGAAAGGATGGAACAGACTCGATAGATAAATAGATAGAAGAAACTACATAACCTCATACTCTGATCCTGGTGAAGCGCGTGACTAGTCCGATGTAGAATCGTCGGAGTGAACCTGGGAATCGTCTAGTCCAGATCTGCGGAGAAGTCTCTGCATCCTAGCTAGCTCACGTGATTAAGCAGCGTACTGCTCTTCAAGTGCTCGGCTCCTGGCTCTCTCCTCCTCCAATGCGGTAGTCTCGGTAGTATGTGATGGTACACGTGCTCGTCGCTCGTTCCGAATCAAGTCCCGTGCCTTGTTGCAAACAAATTGACCAATGGTCAAAGGCAGGGTCTCGCCGGTCCTAAGGTTTAGGAACTCGTCCTCTCGTGGTGTCCAGCTGGTGTGTCCACCGTGTAATCGCGGAATAGAAGTAGATGGTAGTAGAATCAAACGGCTCAGGTTCGACAGGGTAGGGTATTGGTACCCAAAACGATCGGGGTTGATGGTAGCTCCTTTGATAATCCTCATGGTGTTGAGGCTAAAAAGATCTAGCCACTGCTTCCGTGGCGTAGCAATTCTGTCGCTAAAGTCAACTCCAGCAGCTACCATGATCGCAGTAATCGCAGTTCCATAAGTCGTAGAAGGGGCTGAATCCTTGCATGTCACCGCTTCATGCTTAACCTTAACTAACCGTGTGGCTAGTAAAGCAGCATAGCTAACCAAAATCGGAGCCTCGACGAATGGCATCTGAAGTGTAATAAGCTTGTCGGTAAGAACTCCTGTCTGGTTGTTCCTCGAGAACAATGTGCTCGCGAGAATGCGGTGCGTAACGCGGATCGCCGGATGCGTAAGCATAGATGACTTGGATGTCTTCGCATCATAATCTCCATTGGCCATCATAGACCAAAAACTAGCTCCTGAAAAAGAACCATAATCAACCACATCACTCATATCAAGTCCGAAACAAGTACTCATCTCGGGAATGCTCAACATATAGCGCCTCTCATCAATCATAAACTCTAGGATTCCGTCTCTTGCTAGTGGATGCTTGCAATGTGGGAAAGAGAGTTGCACGGTCGCGAGAAATTGGCGAGCTTCCTCGATGTAAGCGGGGTAATCCATCTCTACAAATGAACTCAAACGCAATGCTTCAAGGTACCAACGGATGTCGTCACCAATTCCCAAAGCGTCTAAAGACTCGTAGTTTATCTTTGGTGATGTGTTAATGGCAAGCTTGTCAACCATCTTCTTGTAATCGGTTGTTGGATTCATCTTTTGACCCACCAACTTTCGCACAAGCTTGCGGTCATCATCAACAATTGTCAATGTGTTGTCTCTAATGGACCGTATCGCCGAATTAAATGGCTCGTCATCTCTAAGCCAAAATCTTGGTTCTTCGGTTTGAATAGCTTTGCCTTTTCCTTTACGTTCTCGAGCTTCGCGATCGTTCGCCTTCTTGGTTCTCCATTCATTTGGAGAGTCATCATCAACCTCTTGTATCCTAAGCGGTTTCTCATTCTTCTTTGATCTTGGGCGAGTTTCCATGGTACCTTGAACTGCACGGAATTGTTCGGTTCAGGTCTTTTCTATTAGGGTCATGGACAAAATTATTGACGGAATTGGAACTGACGGGTCGGGATTTAAGTTTGGGTCGGGTTTGCTCGGGCAGTCGTCGGCCGCATGACGAGACCACGCTCGTGCGATCGACCATAGGGTCTGCCACACGACGGGCACTCAGCCGTGAGGTCGATGGGTCGGCTGCCAAACATGCGGGACACGACTGTACGGTCGTTCCCTCGGCCATTACTTGTTCTCCTCGGTCTTTTCTTCTTGTCTTCCTCCTCTTCATGTTTCTTCTTCTTCATGTTGGCTTGTAATAAGCCCAATGCTTGGTCATCTCGTCGGTCTTCACTTTCTTCTCGGTCACTTCCCCTAAGAGGCCAAGTTTCTTGTGAATCTTCGGTCTTGAGCCTTGGTCTTGGTCTACTGACAGTGAAATGTCAATGACTTGCAACTTCCGATTCGCGTAACGATGATGATGGACGATGACTAAGTTGTTGCGGCCAAGGGAATACGGACACGGGCTCGGCGCATCACGGGACCACGATGGTGCGGCGGACAGTGGTGTCCACCGCATGACCGGGACATGGTCGTGCGGCCTGGCTCTTAGCTGGTCGTACTCTCGGTCGCGGTTCAAGTCCTTGATTTGATTTTCTGTTTTTATGTTTTTTTTTTTTTTTTTTTTTTTTTGTGTTTTTCTGAAACTTAAGAAAAGAGAAAAAAACTTAATAGAAAAAGAAAGCTAAAATAAAAATAGAAATAAAAACTTACCAGGTGGGTTGCCTCCCACCAAGCGCTTTTGTTTAAAGTCGGTTAGCTCGACTCTAGTGCCGTTTTGATTAGGCTTCAGAAGAAGTTGCTACTGGATTTGGATCTCCTATAGCTTCCTCGGTTTGCAGCATCTTTGGCTCTTCAATTACTAACTCGCCTTTCTTGAGCCTAAATGGCTTAGGTTTGTAAAAGACTCGTCTTGTATGATTCACCATTTTCTTGGCTTGTTCCGTCTTAGCTTCAAGCTCTGGTGGAACAATGATCTCAACCTTCGCGAATGGGGGTTTCGGAGGTTGTTCCTGCGCCTTAGGCTTCTTGTTTTCTTCGGGAAAAGCCAAGGCTTTCCCTTTATCAATTTCTCGATGTGAGCATTGATCTTCTTGCATTTGCTTCTCCTTAAGCTTCTGCGGGTAATGAGTCTTCTTGTTGATGTGTTTAAAGGTTACCCTTCTCTCTGCGTGGTCAACCACGGCACCAACAGTAGCGAGAAAAGGTCTTCCTAGAATCAAAGGTTTCTCTGCTTCTTTATCCATCTTCAAGACATGAAAATCTGTAGGAACAATGCAGTTCCCTACAACGAGTTGTAAGTTATGAACCATTCCATCGGGAATCTTCTGAGATGAGTCTCCAAAGACTAGACTCATGTTAGTATGAGAAAGATTTCTCAGTCCTAGCTTATCTGCAACACTTCTAGACATAACATTAACGTTAGAACCAGAATCACAAAGAGAGTCAGGGAATTCGATGCCTGTTATTGAGCAAGGGAACACAAAACGGCCGGGATCTTCAGCTTTAGGGAGCCTTCTTAAAAGAGGACGCCTGGGCTGGTCATCCGCGACTACACGAGTTCTGCGAACCACATCTTCATAAGAATCAAACAGAGGCGACACGATGTCCTGAACTTTGCTCTTCACGTCGGTATCTTGAGATGCGATAGAATTGCAAAATCCTCTAGGATTATCTTCGGGTCTTCCTGGTAAAACTCCTTGTTGTCTCCCAATCGCTTCTGCGGTTTGGGCTACTTGCATTTCGAGCTTCTTCACATGATTAGTAACACCTTCAATCTTTAGATTTAGCTCTCGATGTCCGGAATCAACTTTAGTGTTGATGTCCCTAGCGAGTTTATCCTGCGAGTTCAGTAGTTGTTGCAACATCATTTCAATCTTACTCTCTTGAGGTGCTGGCATCATGGCTGGCACGGTTGGGAAAGGAGGTCTCACTGCGTTGAACTGAGGTCTCGGCTGGAAGTTATTGCAACCGAAATTGGCATTTTGAAAACCACGGTTCTGGAACGGCTTGTTGTTCTGTGGATAGAACTGATCTTGAGGATTCTCCACATTAGGGTTCCTGTAAGAAAGGTTAGAAGCATTTCTAAAATTATTGTTAAAGCCACCATTGTACCCACGGTTTTGGTAAAAACCTTGGTTACCAACATAGTTGACTTCTTCTTCTTGACCATTTGACTGGTCATAATCGTCAAAAACTTCGTCGTTTCCATGTGTGGTCTCACAAGCATTCACGGCTCGGTTCTGATTTCGGAGAAGGTTCTCCATCATCTTCTTGAGCTCAGCGATTTGCTTAGAGTCAGAGTCCTTAGGACGTGTGGTCCTATCAAAGTCTTCAGAGTTGTTACCATTTGCAATGGCAAGGTTCTCTATTAAAGCTCGTCCTTCTTCGACGGTGTTTGTTGTAAAGTCTCCATTACTGGCCGTGTCGAGTGAAAGTTGAAACTTCGGATGCAATCCTCTATAGAATGTTGTAAGAAGATTACCCTCCGGGAAGCCATGGTGAGGACAGTCACGTTCGTAGTCCTTAAATCGTTCCCATGCTTCGAAGAATGATTCGACCGGTCCTTGTTGAAAACTCTGCATCTTGTTCCTTAAAAGATTCAATCGACTCTTCGTATAGAAGTGTGTCAAGAAAGCATTCTTGCACTCTTCCCATGAAGTAATCGATCCAGGAGGCTGCGACTTCAACCATTTTTGAGCCTTGTCGGCTAGAGAAAATGGGAAAAGCTTTAGCTTCAAGAAATCATCTGTAACTCCATTAGTACGCGTCGTAGTGCATACGTCCTCAAAAGTATCAATATGATCCATTGGATGCTCCGTAGATAGTCCATGGAATTGGTTCTGCTTCATAAGGGAAATAATCTGAGGTTTGATCTCAAAGTCTCGCCTTTGCGGTTGTTGAGGGCGAATAGCTGCTCTGTCCGGTGCATATTGAGTTGGTGCATCGAAGTCGGCAATCGTTCGTCCACGTCTAGCTGGGTTAACGTAAGGTTGACGTTGTCTTCCAACGTTGCGGTGTTGTTGTTGTTGATCGTCGTTAGGTCCGAAGTTCTGAGCTGCTTCTCCTTGAGGGAGAGGGTCTCTTTGTTCTTCCCTAACTTGTTGCTGTGGTTGGTCGAGGTCCAGAGGTCCACGAGGTAGATCTCTTTCGTCGGCCATGCTTCTTTGTCTTATAGATCTTTTGATTTCACGTATAAGCTTGTTGATGTCTTCAGGTGGAGCGATTGTCTCGGAGTTTTGGCTCCTAGTCATACACTGCGAAACGAAAACACGTAGCCAATAGGGAAATTAGTAAGATATCAAAGACTTGCTGAAAAGTAAAAATGTCAAAGACGGGATTCGAGTAGAATTCAAAGGCACAATCTTGTCCCTGACGGCAACGGCGCCAAAAACTTGATGGGGTGTGAGTTTAACCCACACCTCACTGGGTTTCACCCAAGGAGATCTTAGGTTTTTAACCTTCAGCAGAAGAAATAGTTTGGTTGCAAGTGCACAACCTATCTATTGCAGTACTTAGGGTATCGATCCTCCGGGAGATGTGACGGATCCAAATTCTAACTCAGAATCCAGCAAAGACTAACTATGAAAAGGGGTTTTGGTTTTTCTCTAAGTGTCACTCCTAGAGATATGCTAATACTAAACTAATGCGGTCCAAAACTAAATGAAACTAAACTAAACTAAACTAAAGAATGCAGTAACTAGATCTATAACTAAGCTATGACTACTAAGGATGCGATAAGTGCTACTAAACTAACTAAGGGATTAACTATCAATGATAAAAAGCGTTGGGCGTTCAGGGGAACACCTCCAGGGGTTTCATTAGGTCAAGGGCTGCTAGGTATGCTAAACTTGCTTCTGGTTTATGACTCACGAACTTAGACACTGGTGTAGATCTAACGACTTCCATCGCCAGACCCTAGACTGCGCGTATCCGGACCTCAGTATCATGAGGTGTAAGGCCTTTCGTGCCGCGCAATACGCATTATGATTAAGTCTAATATTGTCCACAACGTCACTTTGCATCTATCGAACTTTAATCTGTTTCTCTTCTAAGCTAGATCGGACTATACAACAGGCTTTCGGAAAGTCGTAGTATCTAGAGATGGTCGCTATTACTCGGGATGATCAGTCCCTTTCTATAACGGTTAAAACGAACTAGAAGATAGAATCATTGAGCAAACCATATCAGATCTAGCAACCTGAACAAATCAGCGACCCATGAAAACCCTTTCGAATCACCCCATCAAACCCAACAAAGGAACTACTCACACATAGCTAAAGAATCCATCAAAACGATAATAAAAAGATGCATTAGAACCAAACGAAATAAGCAAAGGGGGTTCGGAGAAAACTTCTCTANAACACGTCTCCCCCTACAAACTAAAGTACTGAAAAGAGAAAAGAAAGATTAAACGAAACAAGATCTTCGAACGGAGACAGGCGGCGGCTCTATGGTCAAGAAAGACGTCTAGAGTTTTCCCTGGAGGCTCTCTAACGTCTAGGGTTGCTCTCTGCTCGCTCTCC
>OVBW01001800.1:0-13689 GCA_900406355.1 Erysimum pusillum | reverse complement strand
GGACCGGAGAAATTTATTAATTTATAGAGGTTATTAATTTATCGAGTATTAGTTTATAGAGGTTCTACTGTAGTCGGTTGCCTGCGTTACGCGCGGGAATTTAATTATATTGTTTATGAGTAATTGGTTCGTATTTTATTTTCTGGTAATTTCTTCCACTGACCACTATAACATACTTTTATTTTTTATTTTATTTTTATCTTAGATTATGTTTGTATAAAAAACATGTTAAGTTTTAGCTTCAGTAGTAGTTGAGAAATTAAGTGTGTATAATATAAGTCGATGTGTGGGTGTAAACAGAAGTGCGGTGGAGAATCATAGAAAAAGATGTGTTATTAGGACTCCCACCAAATATAGATCTAGAATATTGTGGGCTGTTTTTATGGGTTACGCGCATGACTTTTATTATCTATTTGTTTTTAATTTGTTATGTTTTGGTTTTTCGTTTTAGTTTTTAATTGGATTTGACGTAATCAATGTCTCGCTATGATCATTTCAACACTTTTATATATCCGTTTCTGATTTTTCGTTTTATGTTTTTTCCGTGTTTTCATATGGAACAAATTTAAAATTTAACATATTAAGATAATTTACTTTATATTTAGTTCATTTCATTTAATTATGTTTTTATTTTAATTTTCAATTATTATGAAATATTGTTATTTTTATTTTGTTTTTTTTTTAACATATGTGATATACAAGAAGTTAATTAAATTCATATTGGAAACTTTTAAAGAGATACTTTTTTATTGTTACCTTTTTCATACATGTTTTTAAAATGACAATTTACGTGTCGTCCCAATCTATCTCATTTATCTTCGAGAATTTTGTGAGAAATAAATTAGATAGATTTTATATTCTTAAAAGTTTTTTATTTTTTTATTTATTCTCGTTAAATCGCATCATAATTTAAGTTTATATTGTGTTAATCCAATCAAACTTTATTTCATTTTATTTTTAACGGATATATATTCATTATAAAACATTTATGACTATAGTATATTATTTGTATATTAGTTAGTATAATCGAAAATTAGTAAGTTTATTATTTTTTAACCAATTACGTTTTTAGTTTATAATATAAAATATAAGAAAAGACTTTTCATATTTTTTTTTGAAAAACTTGTTTACATATGTCTAAATCTCAAAATTAAATGATAAATGGTATAAATAAATTATTAAAAATTAAATTATAAAATGATGTAGATGATGATTAGGATGATGAGGTGGTTTAAGAAGAAGAGAGAAAAATCTACTTTATATATATAGAGATTTCTTGTATGAATATTTTTTAGTAATGAGAGGTTTTACTTAATTTTTGTTTAGGAGAAAGTTTTTTTCCTTACTAAGGTTAAGGAGCTTTACCAAGGAAAGATAGCTGAGTTTAGGCAAATAAGAGGTGAGGATTTGAATGAGGACTTGGCGTTTGACACAATTGCCTTCTTTGGCTTCTCTGATGTAGAATCTGAGAACGAGTGTCTCACTGGTCCCTTGTAAGTCATAGCTTCTTCTCCTTTTATTTTCTTGTAGTTCCACTTTTGCACGCCAACGGTGGAAGCAGTGGCGGAGACAGAATATTTAGTCATGGAGGTCATAAATTTTTATGTAAGCAAAAGGCAAAACTTTTATTAGAAAAATATCATCACAAAATCATAGTTTTAAAGAAAAATATATACCATCACAAAATCATAGTTTTAAAGAAAAATATATACCATCACTATAAAACTAAACTATGTTTTGTATTAAAAATTAATAATTATGTTTAGTCTAGTTTAATGAGCCTATATTTGTTTTTTGTTTTTATGATAAAATTAATTGGGATAAAGTTAAGGACAAGACAGAGGCTGGGTATATATCTCTATCAGTGAGAGAAGGTATCTTCTTAGGATACATTATAGAAAACATTTCCTCTCCTGGGAATCCGACAGCTTTCGATTTCACAATAGAGCATAATGGGTCTATGATCCTGATCATATGAATAAACAACAAAGGTTAAATAGGAAAAAGCAAACTAATAGTAAATAAAATAATCAAAATAGCAAACCTGAATAACATCCACGTTCATGGCAATTTCTGAGAGAAAATGTCGCTTCTTGAGTGGGTGGAGAAAACAGTCAAGACGACAAGTCAAAAAACCCTAAGAGCAGGTCCACTGGGAACAATGGCTATTATGCCACTCAATCCAAAAACGAATTTCAATTATGCCACTTCCGAAAAAATCAATTTGTTTAGCATATTCTTGTAAATGAAAATAATGCAAAAAAACAAGAAAACCTAATAAAGTTTGTGAAATTACAAGGCCCAACCGAATAACCCGAATCCATCTCCAATAAACCTGAATAACGCCACGTTCATGGCGATTTTCGAGAGAAAATGTCGCTTCTTGAGTGGGTGGAGAGAACAGTCAAGACGACAAGTCGTCAAAAAACCCTAAGAGGAGGTCCACTGGGAACAATAGCTATTATGCCACTCAATTCAAAAACTAATTTCAATTATGCCACTGCCGAGAAAATCAATTTGTTTAGCATATTCTTGATATTATTGTAAATGAAAATAATGCAAAAAGACAAGAAAACCTAATAAAGCTTGTGAAATTACAAGGCCAACCGAATAACCCGAATCCATCTCCAATAAATAGTAAACTTGAATAACAACCACGTTCATGGCGATTTCCGAGAGAAAATGTCACTTCTTGAGTGGGTGGAGAGAAAAGTCAAGACGACAAGTAAAAAAACCCTAAGAGCATATCCACTGGGAACAATAGCTATTATGCCACTCAATCCAAAAACTATTTTCAATTATGCCACTGTCGAGAAAATCAATTTGTTTAGCATATTCTTGTAAATGAAAATAATGCGAAAAGACAAGAAAACCTAATAAAGTTTTTGAAATTACAAGGCCCAACCGAATAACCCGAATCCATCTCCAATAATTTGGAAATCCGACCCATTCATCATATATTTACCTTGAATTTATGATTTTTTACAATTTTAAAAATCAGAATGGAAAAACCATAAAATTGTAAAAAATCACAAATTCAAGGTAAATATATGAGTCCCTCGCCTTCGAGTTCATCTTCGGACCGTTCATCTTCGTCGACATCGACGAAGAAAGACAAAGCGCCTCCGAGGAAAAACAATGGCTGCCGGTGCCTCCTCCGAATTCAGCCGCCGTCTCCTCCTCTGTCTTTAGCCGTCAATTTCGTTGTGGGGTTTTGGGGATCGAATTGACATCAACGAGGGGCAACCGCTGTCGACGAAGTCATCTCCGTTGAACGCCTCCATCGCCGCCTTCTCCTCCGTTGAGCTTATCTGAAAATTGAGATCTGTTTGATTAATGATATGTGATTGTGTAATGGATTGGGGTTAGATCCATGGTTGTTTGTTATGTTTATCATGCTGGGATTGCATGTTTTATGTTGTATGCTCGTTGGTTTCGAGTTGTGTTGCAAGTATTTGGAGATCCAGGGTTTCAGGGCTGGATTCGATCGACACAGAGGTGTGGTGTCGGTCGACACTGCCTTGTGGAACGTCTGTGGAAGACGAGCTGGTGTCGCTCGACATCAGGGTTGGTGTCGCTCGACACCAGTGTTCTGTGGAGCCAGTTTGGCTGTTTTGTTGTCTGCTGATCCTGTGTGGCACATGGTTGTGTGTGGTGATTGTATTATGTCATGTGGTGTGGCAGGTTTGTTGTTTCGATTGTGTTGTGAGGACCTCTATCTAGCTTGTGTGCATAGCTCGTAGATGGGAGGATCGCCTCACTAAATATTTTTGATAATACTTACGCATCTCGTGTTTGTGATGCATGTTTTGGTGTGCTCGTGGAATCATGGCAAGGAAAGGAGGATGATCTAGGGACTTTTAATTTATTGTTGTTATGTATTGAATTGGAACCATTCATGTATTTGAAAAACGAGGTGAATCTATAGAACACGTTTTTTCCACAACTCAGAACTCTGAGTATCCTTTTATTAGAAATCTGATTAAGCAGTACAACTCACTTAATTGGTTTTACACAAGACCTAAACTACTTTAGCTTGTCACCCTAGATTTCTACCCAAAACAAGAACAGATCTAAAGAACACACTCTTTCTTATCTTTCTTGTTCACCGAAACAGAGTAACCCTTACTCTCTCTAATGAAAAAGCTTATGCCTACTTTTCACTCCTGAAATGGCTAACCCTCGCAAGTCCTCCAATACCCCTTTTATATTCGTGGAGTATATAGGTCTTCTAGGTTAGCAATCTCGATCTAGGATATTGTCGAATCCTCGAGCAATATCTTGTTTCCTAACAGAACGCCTCCTGTTAAGTAGTCTCCAAGTTTCCATTTAGTTTGCCGCCAAGTACACGTCAGCATCCAGCTATAACAGCTACAAGCTTGTTCCAGCAATCCAATGCATCCTCCAAAGTATGCATTTACAATCTCCCCCTTTTTATTTCAATTTGACACTCCAAGCAATTCCTGTGACAGCTAATTCACATACTACCAAATGCACATTATATCAAGAAGATATGAAATGGATTTGATTCAACCATTCACTTAGTTTCGGACAAAACACAAAAAAGTTTTATCAACCTTAACTTGCACATCAGGATTCAAAACACAGTTACAAGTTCACTGATCCTCAAATCCAAAAGACAAATCTCCTAAAATCAAACAGCACACCAAGAGGCAACCTAGATAGCAATCTACTCCCCCATACTAACGGAACTCCCCCTCAAGTATCATATGCATTATCTTCAAAACCTTCTTCATCATATTCTTGTTCAGAATCTTCACTCACGATTTGCTTCAATCAGCTTCATCATGTCAGTTACATCAGTAGGGCCATTCGAAAGATACCTCTGTTCATGAAGTTCACGCCGGCAGAATTGAGAATACCGAATCCGACCTTGATCAGTGAGGAAGCGATCAGTCAGAGGAGCATACGGCGGTTGCCACAGCGACGGCGTCTCAGCATCGAGCTTGGATTGATGATAGCGGTGGATACTGCATCGATCGGAAGGATCATACGGAAGATGATTAACGGTCCTATTCATGAAATTTCGAAGCAGATCTGGTGCTGGATCGCGAATCGGCGGTTGCGACGAGGAAGCACCAGTTGGAGGCGGTGCTCGAGACGACTTTGAAGTCGTCTTACGCGTCTTTTGCGGCGGCGGCGTTGATTCATGCGACTGTGATGGTTGCGCAGGCGGAGATGGCTCAGCTGGAGTGACATCTTCGACGGAGTTGTCTGATTACGACGGCGGAGGGTGCGGCGATCGGCGGCGTTTTATTCTGAAGCGTGTGCGAGCCATGGTGAGAGATCGGCGGAGAAAGCAACAGTGACTAGGGTTGGCGATGAGTCAACATCTCCCTAAGTCAAATATCTCATCATATTGGGCCTAAAAAAAAAACAAAGCCCAACCAAAAACAAAAGACTCGACAGAGCCCAATTAAATCCACAAACAAAAAAATTCTGCTCCATTTCAACACATGCGATTTCTCAGACACAAGAGCAAATTCAAAACACTTTAAAAAAAAAAACATAACATACCTCTGAGATCAACTCAAATTTCCTGAACCCATTGCACTGGACTTAAACACAAACTCATTCTCTATCAGCATTTCTCTTAGAGCATCCAACCAGTGCTTCCACACCAGAGGTTCCATGTTGATCCAGGAGTGATTGTACCTTCTTTTGAATTTTTAAAAAAAAACAAAAACTACAGCTTGCTGTTTCAACACAGAATTGGTGAAATCCTCAAGAGTAGTCTTCACATCGGCATATCTGTGAGATCACGCGAGTCCTGGTGAGAGGAGTATGACTGACTGTGAAGCAATGCTCAGGCGAATATAGCTCAGACTGACAGGCTCCCACTCCCTTGTTCTCTTTTGACTCTTTGCTTTTGCGTATTGTGCTTCCTTCCTTTTTTTATTTTTATTTTTATTTTTATGTAGACATGTCGGAGGGGCTGTACAAATCATGAGAGTGCATCTTACTGCTCCTTTCTGCACTGGGAATCATTAATGTAACTTTGGATAAGAAATTCTTTTCTTCCCATCGGACGTGAACAAGATTTCTCCTTTGTTCCTTCGGGTTAGTGACAAGTTTTCTCCTTTGTCCCCCGCGTCATTAGATAAGCTCATGCTTCATCGTATGAGATGAAGTGTTTTTTGCTGCTCCTTTCTACACTTCACCCCTTCCTGAGCACTCTACACACTTTTGTCAGCCACACACTTTACTGACATGATGGATCACAGACATGACGAGTAGCTTTTTCTCAAGAAGGATGCTACATCAAGAGTTTTGTGGAGACATTAAATTCGTGAAATCCGAATACAATATGCCCCTATCTCAACACAAAACACTCAGCCGAAAGATAATTAGAGTTCACAAATGCCCAGGGACTTTTGCAAGTTTACAAACGTGTTATAGTCCAAGGGTTTAGTGAAAATATCAGCAAGTTGATACTCAGTTGGTACATGCTCAATTAAAACTTGTTTATCATCAACTAGTTCTCTAACAAAATGGTGTCTGATATCTATGTGTTTAGTTCTAGTGTGTTGCACAGGATTCTTTGAGATATCAATGGCACTTTTGTTATCACATTTAACAAGTAAAGGATCAGATAGTGTCATACCATAGTCACTTGTCATTTGTCGCATCCAAAGAAGTTGTGTGCAGCAGCTGCCCAATGCAATATACTCTGACTCCGCTGTGGAGAGTGACACGCAATTTTGCTTCTTACTATGCCAAGAGATGAGGTTATTGCCTTGGAAGAAGCATCCTCCTGTCGTGCTTCGACGATCATCAAGATTTCCAGCCCAATCTGCATCACAAAAACCAACCAAGTTTTGATTAGTGTCACGTGTGTAGCTGAGGCCATAATTGATTGTACCCTTAACGTATCTGATGATACGCTTAACAGCCACCAAGTGCGATGCCTTCGGATTAGCTTGGTATCAAGCACATAGACCAACACATAAACATAAATCCGGTATGCTTGCAGTCAAATACAGTAAGCTCCCTATCATACCACGGTACGTTTTCTCATCAACTTTCTCACCAGCCTCATCTCTAAACAGCTTCTGTGTCGTGCTCATTGGTGTTTTTGCAGACTTGCTGGAACACATGCCAAACCGTTTTACCAGATTCTGAGCATAGGTACTTTGAGAGATTGTGATACCCTCATCACACTGTTGTATCTGCAGCCCTAAGAAATACTTGAGTTCTCCCACCATACTCATTATGAACTCAGTTGTCATAGCCTTGGCAAACTCATCAACAAGCCTCTTGGATGTTCCACCGAATACAATGTCATCAACATAAATTTGGATGATGAGTATTCCACGTGCATCTTCTTTGACAAACAGGGTTTTGTCCACACTTCCTCGCACATAGCCAGAGTCAATGAGAAAACTTGTAAGTCTCTCATACCATGCGCGTGGGGCTTGCTTTAACCCGTACAAGGCTTTTTGCAACTTATAAACATGATCAGGGAACTGCGGATTTTCAAATCCCTTGGGTTGTTCGACTTAGACCTCTTCTTGAATATAGCCATTCAAGAAAGCAATCTTAACATCCATTTGATACAGCTTGAACTTGAGATCACATGCTTTACCAAGGAGAAAACGAATACATTCCAATCTTGCTACTGGTCATAATCAAGTCCCTCGACTTGTGTGTAGCCCTGAGCGACAAGTCTTGCTTTGTTCCTGGTAATATTCTCTTCTTCATCAATTTTGTTCTTAAAGATCCACTTGGTACCAATAATGTTAACCTGAGGAGGACGTGGAACAAGGTTCCAAACTTCATGTCTTGTGAATTCTTCAAGTTCTTCATGCATTGCCATTGTCCATAAATGGTCATCCAAGGCGTCTCTAACACTCTTTGGTTCAAATGTGGCGACAAAACATGAGAACATCACAACTTCTATGATCGCTATTCCAGCTAGTTGTTTGAAATCAATGTTGACACCCCTGGTTTGTCTTCCTCCATCAATATCACGGATTACATCATGAACTGAATGATTTTTGTGCAGTTGGAGGTGACGCTTACCCTCAACTAAGCTTTCTTCAGATTGATCAGTTTTTTCTTGACGTGTTGCGGAAGTTTCTTCTTGTATGACTGTATGAACATTAGTATTCTCATTTGACAACACATCGAGCATTGGTGTGCTCCCATTGTCAAACACTACATTCATGGATTCTTCTATTCTCCCTCTCGCCTTGTTAAACACACGATATGCAGTACTGTTGGTAGCATATCCAAGAAAAAAACCTTCTTCACTCCTTGAGTCAAACTTGCCAAGCTGATCCTTGTCATTCAAGATGTAACACTTGCATCTAAAAACCCGAAAATAGCTCAAATTAGGCTTTTTTCCTTTCCAAATCTCGTATGGTGTCATCTCAGTCCCAATTCTCACATAAACCCGATTGATCACATAGCAATCCGTATTTAGAGCCTCAGCCCAGAATTTTTCAGGAACACCATTTCCATGAATCATCGATCTTCTTGAAGAGTACGATTCTTCCTCTCAACTACACCATGAGATTGGAGTGTTCTTGGAGCATAGAACTGATGAAAAATACCATGAGATTCACAAAAACCCTTGAACAGAGCATTATTAAATTAGCCTCCTCGATCACTTCTGATCTGTTTAATTCCCATTTTCTTTTCATTCTTCAACTGCAAAGCAAGAATCTTGAAGCTGTCCACTGTTTCAGATTTTTCTCTCATAAAGCGAACCCAAGTGAACCGTGAGAAGTCATCAACCAACACAAAGATGTATCTCTTTCCAGCAAGGCTCTCCACTTGTGTTGGTCCCATTAGATCCATATAAATGAGATCTAATACTTGTGTGGTTTGAATTCCCCCAACCTTCTTGTGTTGAACCTTTGTTTGCTTTCCTTGATTGCATGCTCCACAGACAATTTTATCCATGTGTTTTAGATTAGGAACACCTCAAACAATCTCATTACTCACAATATGGGACAGACTCCTTGCATTTATGTGACCTAGCCTCTGGTGCCATAGAACAGGATCCTCCTTCTCAACTCGAAAGCAGGCTTTTGGTTGTTCCCACCTGTAACAGTTGTTCCCAGAGCGTATTCCAGACATGACAGTCACATTTTGCTCATTGGTTGCCCAACAGCGAACTTTATTAAAGCTAACAGTCAGCCCTTCATCACATAGTTGACTTACACTAATGAGATTGGCAGTCAGTCCTTCAACAAAGTAAACGTTGGTTAGTTAGGGTTTTTCACCTTCAGTCATATCTCTTTTCCCTTTGATCCTTCCTTTTGCACCTCCACCAAACGTCACTTTGCTTTCTTTCACAGCAGTGTAGTTATCCATATAACTCTGATTTCCCGTCATGTGCCTTGAAGCACCACTGTCAAAGTACCAAGGCTTTGTTGACTCATCGTCTTGTGAAGTATATGCAACATTACACCTCATGCCTGAATTTCCCCCGTACCAATACAAATCAGATTTAGCAACATAAGCTTGTAGCCCATTTCTCTGATTTGGATAGCACCTTCCTTGTCTCCAGAGTTTTCTGATTTTATCAGCATACCTGTAGCAGTATCTTTTGATGTGCCCGTGACGACCACAGTAGTACCATTCGTATCCACTAACCTCTCTGTAAAAGTGTCTCGGCTTCATGTTTGCAGGAACATGTCTGTTTCTGTTTCTGGGATCAACAGCTTCTCTCGTAACAGTAGTAGACTCCCCACGAACAAACTTAGTGCTGCCACTGGTTCCAGTACCATTATATCCTAATCCATAACAAGATTTTCCAACTCTTCCAGATGCTAGAATCTTTTCCAAGTCTTTGGTTCCAGTATTCAACATTCTTACCTTCTTGTTGGTTTCGGTTAACTTCTGCGACAGAACCTTGTTTTTCTCGATCTCAGAGATGAGTTCTTATTTCAGTTTCTGATTAAGATCCTGCAGTTGACGAGTTCCAGCTACTTCACTTGTCAGCCACTTGTTCTTCTCAACCTCGGTTGCAAGTTCTGATTTGAGTTTCTCATTCATCATCTGCAGCTGCAACTTCTCTTCGACAATGACACCTTTTCCTTACTCAGTACCAACCAGTTATCATATAAATTTCTGAATTCATCCACCTTAGAGATTCGTTCTGTTTCAGTTTCGCTGTCTGAAGTGTCTTCATCTTCATCTACACTTCCCATGAAAGCAACGAATCCTGTCATTTCGTCTGAGGAATCATCTTCCTCTGTGTCACTTTCACTTTCTGCAATGTACAAGCGATCTTTTCGAAGTCCTATGCAGTCATTTTTTGAGTGTCCAATACCTTTGCATTCGGAACATGTCAGCTCTTTTCTCTTAATCGATGGACATTCAGACCTGATGTGACCATACCCTTGGCATTCATGACATTTTATGTCAGACTTCTTCGATCCTCTGTCTCTTTCTCTGTCCTTCTCTGTTCCTTGACTCTTTATATAGCCACGTTTAGAGTCTCTTTCGACTCTCCTCAGAGCTCGACTGAAATTTTTAGCCATCAGACTCATTTCATCTTTCAGATTCTGAATCTCTTGATTTCCTCCAGTTGATGTGAGAGCTACTCCAAGATTAGTGTCTTCCTTGTCACTCTTTTCCTTGCCACTCTTGTCCTTGCCACTGCTTTCCTTCCAAACAACATCCTTGCCACCATTGAGCTCCATCTCATGCGCTTGTAACATTCCTACAACTTCTTCATAGTCAATGGTGTCTGTATCTAGAGAAGTTCCCATAGCTGTTCTCTTGCTCTCAAACTTTGAAGGAAGGAACCTCAGTAGTTTCTTAACCAGTTTCTTTTCTTTGTACTTCTTTCCGAGGTTCTGAGCTTCACTTGCAATCGCACTAAGTTTTCCACTGAACTCTTCAATCGTTTTAATCAGTACAATTCACTTAATTGGTTTTACACAAGACCTAAACTACTTTAGTTTGTCACCCTAGATTTCTACCCAAAACAAGAACAGATCTAAAGAACACACTCTTTCTTATCTTTCTTGTTCACCGAAACAGAGTAACCCTTACTCTCTCTAATGAAAAAGCTTATGCCTATTTTTTCACTCTTGAAACGGCTAACCCTCGCAAGTCCTCCAATACCCCTTTTATATTCGTGGAGTATCTAGGTCTTCTAGGTTAGCAATCTCGATCCAGGATATTGTCGAATCCTCGAGCAATATCCTTCTTTCCTAACAGAACGCCTCCTGTTAAGTAGTCTCCAAGTTTCCATTTAGTTTGCCGCCAAGTCCACGTCAGCATCCAGCTATAACAGCTACAAGCTTGTTCCAGCAATCCAATGCATCCTCCAAAGTATGCATTTACAGTATTAGCATACTCGCTAGGTTGCTGGTTAGCTAATGGATTGTGTAGATTTATTGTTTAACCGTAATAATTATTGATTGAATTATTTAGTTGGTTGTTTCTGCATTGTTGGTTTGACTTATTTAATTGGGAGAACTGATTAGTAAATAAGAGATTATTAATTGGTTAATTAATTTAAGAAAATCGGATCGAGGTGTTACACTTTATAAAACTCTTAATCCAATAACACCATATTCAATCAGATTTTAAATGCTTGGGATCAGCATTCCAGTGATGTGGTCGATGGGATATTTTTTTTTTTTAAGCAACAATTCTGTTTTTCTAATTAAAGATTAATCTATTATTTCTTACATTGACTAATGTTTTGCTTATAGGTTGCCAACAATGAAAACTCTTTTTTCATTGCTGTAATGAAAAAAAACACACCAAAAATCTGACAGAACGTATGTTGGTGAAAGAGCACGAGTCATAGCAGAAAAATTTGATGAGCAGGTGCAAGAACTGTTGTCACAGAGAGAGTCTCCAGATGGTAACCCAAGAGGAGAAAAACGAAATTTATGTTAAGGTAATATTAATATGCATAGTTACATATTTTATAATGAGTTAAATTTTTAATATTCTTATTTGCGTTTGAAATATATATCATTGTTCATATACTTGTGATTTTTTATAGATTGCTGGAATATCAAAACAAGGCATGTATTTGGACTTGGATCAGTGCAAAATGAGATTCGTATGTATTTGGATGATTCATCAGTCTTCCCACAACCTACTGAAGAAGAATTGGGAACATTAACCCACGTACCGAGCTGAAGAACTTGAAAATGAATTGAAAAAGAGTCGTGATGCAAATTTACTCGTCGAGAAACGTCTCCAAGCCCTTGAAGACATCTATATTTCCACAAGTTCTCCTGGAGTTGCTATCTAATTGAATTTGGTTTGGCTTCATTTCGTTTATTCATAATACGATCTGGCTTTTATTTATATTTCACAGCATGTTATTTTCTTTTTTTGTTGGATATTGGTTTGTTTACTTTAATTTATAAATTAATAAAATTATTTTAATTATTATTTTATTGCTTATGTATCTCTGTGATAATAATTTAGTAAAACAATAATATTAAAAAATAGGGGACGTTGGTTTTGGTCACTAATTGTAACGATTTTGATACTAACATGTACAGTTGGTTGTCGATAAGTTAAAAATGTGACGTTATTTTGGTCGTTATTTGTAACGCTTTGAGACTACGGTTTTGTTGTAATGAGTGACATATTTAAGACGTTATGTTGGTATTTTTGACCAATTAGCGAGAAATCTTTAGTATTCATCAGAGACGATTTGAGACTTTTTTTTTTTTTTTTTTTGTGCAAAGACGATTTGAGACTAAAGTTTTAAAGTTTTATCACAATGAATGACGGTTTTGAGACATGTTCTTAGTTAGTAATTGTGACGGGCAAGTGACATTTTAAAGGTCGCTAAGTGTGACGTTTTGAGACTATAGTGGCGTTGTAAATAGTGACGAACTTGATACGTGATCTCAGTCATGAAATTAACGTATTTGGGACATTAATTTCAGTAAGAATAATTTTGACATTTTTGATACGTATATAGAACGTTACATTTGGTGACAAAATTACTTAGGTAGTCACAAATCATGTGACGTTTTGATTACTAAAAATTATTTGTGACGATGGTATTGTAACCATTTATCAAACCTCACGGATTCGTATCAATATTTTTATTGTGACGAAATAATTCGTCTAAATGTACTTATTTTCTTGTAGTGATATATTGCATTTGGTGATGGGAAATCAAGTGATCTCAAGTCGTGAAAAACCATGTTAATTCGGACTAGAATCGATGTCTGAGTTGGTTTAGAATTCTATTTTTATGTTTGGTTCAATGCTTAAACCCTAATCAAGTACATGGTTTCGCAAGAAGGAGCGTCGACATCTTGAAAAGGACGGTCACGATCAGATGATACCATACTTAAGTAGTTTCGTAAGTGATCTAGCTAGAATCACATATATTCAATCACGTACTATATATCTGTTAATCCCACAACAAGTACATGCATGCAATGAGAATACCCAAAATTTCTGCGTGAGTAATTGTCTATTATAGAGATTTTAAATTGGTAAAACCAATTGTCTATTAGTTAACTAATTTGGATTTCGGTTTAAAATTTACATGGTTTTTTTGTTTCGAATAACTTAGTAGTACTATCACTGGTAAGTGGTAACAGACTAACAGTGATACGATATAGTTTAATAAGCTACTCAGAATTTGTAACTTAAAAACAATTCATACTGGTTACCGTTATGTGATCACATAATTCAAATCAGAGAAAATATGTGTATTAT
>OVBW01001799.1:1800-13695 GCA_900406355.1 Erysimum pusillum | reverse complement strand
GAATCTTCTATAACACGGTAAATTGTTTTTACTTTTTACAACCAAATGAATTGTAACGATGTCAAAAAAAAAAAAAAAAAGAATTGTAAGTGAATAAGTACGAGTTGGAATTTGCAAACAAATGTTGTTAACTTACGTACTCAGCATGCATGTGTTTCCTCAAGAGGTAATCTTTCCTAGTTAGATAATCTTTCCATTTAAAACTTTCAGAATCGTTAATAACTATGATTGAATTCGCATTGGGTTAACTCAAATGTTGGTCCTCTATCTCATAATGAATCATTCAACCACTATACCACCATGAATTAGTTTTCTATCCAATTTAAAGTAAAAAACAATATGGTTAACCGGACATTAGTGAAAAAATTGCTACATAATTTAAATATACATCTGCTATAGTTAATGGAAAAAAAAATCAATAGATTAGAGATTTTAAAATAGAAAATAATTGTTAGCATTACAAATGAATAAATAAAAAAACACAATTATTTTTCTACCAAAAAAAAAAAAAAAAAAACACAATTATTTCTACTATAATAATGGTCAAAATAGTTTCAAACAAATTCATATGATTTCACCAAATGGATGGCAGTTTAGTGGCGCACATATTCTCCTGTTTTGAATTCCGCTTAACAGGAGTGTTCGATTTTCAAAAAGATTGATCACCTGCTAATTCTGAGTCTAAGAAAATGTACAGACTTCAACGTAACTTCATGGTTAACAAAAAAAAATAATCTAGTTTGTCTATAATCTTAATTTTTACATAGGTTAAGAAGTCAATCATGATTAAATTACTTCATGGTTTAGTATGTTCTAATTCAGGTAAAGCTTTTTCTCCCAACCTGTTTTATTTTGTATTCGGCTCTCAGTCGCTGTTTGTGTAACAGGTTTGGTCTGTGTTTTGGTTTTTTGGGCCTTGTGGCAGTCATGGGCTCTTTGTAGCCTTTTTAACTTCACTTTCTCCTAATGAATTAAAAAAAAAAAAAAGTTAACCATAAAGTAAAGAAAACATTGTTAATATGAAAAACATTGGTTTTGGTATAACTAAATGTACTATGTACGATTTGAATATCAATGTGAAAGCGATAGTGAAAGTCTGAAAGAGATGGACTAATAACTCATTGCAGACTAGTCATATTTGTTCAAGTCTTGATTCAATTATAGTGGATAGGAATATATATATATACTATACTATGCAGGGTCATAGTAATTATTAATTATATTCATATAATCAAATGCTAATTTTGAAATTATATTTAAAATTTAATATTAATGTATAAAAATGAAACCAACAAATTATATCTTAGATTTACACCTAATTTTGTTTTAATAATAAAAATCTGCTTTGTGTTAAAAAAAGAAAAATCTTCTATAGAATATAAATGCTAAATATTGTAATGGAAAAAAGAAATGTGGAAAGAAGATTTGATGTTTGTAAATATAATGGTTCTCTTAGAAATAGGAACAATTAATATTTTTGTTATTTTGTGGTAATTAATGTTGGTCTTTTATAATAAAAATAAATATCAAAAATTGTGGTGTTGAATCTGTTGATATCTCATAAAAAATATATGTGTCAATTAGATAATGCAACAGTTTTTGTTAAAGTGACCGGTCGTTTAGTATATATAGATGTACATCTATGTCTTTCCATTTCGTCCCCACTCTCATAAAAGTCTCGTTTAAATCATCGTGGCCACAGGAAAAAGAAGAAATGTTTTGTACACCTTTCAGAAACAGACTTTGTCATCTAATGCCATAATTCATATTCTTTGCTCTTTTTTTCTCTATGTCCATTATTATAAGTTTTCTCGATCTTTTCACCATCACATTACCCACTTCCATCTTTTAAAGTTCATCACTTTCACTTCCCAATTTGCCAAAAAAGTGACCAAAATGAAAATGCAAATACTCTCTTTCATCACTCTGTTCATAGCTATCTTCACCTCTCAAGCCACTTCTTACAAATTCAAATTCACTAACTTTGGTAATGGCACCGATCCGATATCATTCCATGGAGACGCCGAGTATGGTCCTGCCACTGATGGCATGAGCCGATCCGGAGCTATCGCATTGACCCGAGACAACATCCCTTTCTCTCATGGTCGAGCCATCTTCACCAATCCAATCACCTTCAAGTCTAATGCTTCAGCTCTTTACCCTTTTAAAACCTCTTTCACTTTCTCCATTACTCCTAAAACAAATCCTAATTCTGGTCACGGCCTTGCCTTCATCGTCGTACCCACTAACCAAAACGACGCTGGTTCCGGTTTAGGCTATCTCGGTCTCGTGAACCGAACCAACAACGGTAATCCCAATAACCACCTCTTTGCCGTTGAATTCGATGTCTTTCAGGATAAATCTCTCGGAGACATGAACGATAATCATGTCGGAATCGACATTAATTCGGTTGATTCGGTTGTTTCTGTGAAATCCGGTTATTGGGTTATGACAAGAAACGGTTGGTTGTTCAAGGAATTAAAGCTGAGTAGTGGAGATAAATACAAGGCTTGGATTGAGTACAACAACAATTACAAAGTCATCTCCGTTACAGTCGGCTTGGCGCATTTGAAGAAACCGAACCGGCCACTGATTGAAGCTAAATTCGATCTCTCCAAGGTTATTCACGAGCAAATGTATACCGGTTTTGCCGGTTCGATGGGCCGTGGTGTCGAGCGTCACGAGATCTGGGACTGGACTTTCCAAAACTAAAAAACCGGTTTGGTTTTGGTTCGAGATTATTGGTTTTCTTTTGGTTTACTCTATGTTCTGACTTCAGCTAGTGATGATTGAAGTGAAATAAAATGCTCAGTTTATGGCTTAACGACACTGTGCTGTATTATTGTTGTCAGATTATTAGAAATTAAATCAAGGATGTTTAATTCCTGATTTAGTATAATCCTAATCTTCTATGTTAGCCATTGCGTACTTTTAAATAACAATTTCTCCTTGACAAAAAATGTAAGTTAAGTGGATCTTGGACAGTATACAATTATCAGATTCACAATCAAATAATTAAAAACGCAAGCAAACAAACGAAAGAGATAAGCAATTACAAAAACAAGGTCATGACTCATGAGACATGTGGCTTAGGCATAAGAGTTTGCTTAACCAAATTCCTAACAGAAGAGGCCAAGTAGGGTCTGACTCTCTCAGACTCTCAGTCACCAAACGGGTACGGTCTTCATTTTTCTCACAGTGACTTTACAAGTGGGCCAAAACGTTCTCCAAAATATAAGAAAGTAAATACCATGTACGTATATGTATATTTAAGGGAAAACAAAACATTCATTGTAAAAAGTATACACATATCTTTATAAATCTGTCACGGTTATTAGAGTACTATTAGATATTTTTGACACATATATAACTAAAAAAATTGATACCGTTGGGTCATGATATTTCCTTTTTCAAAGTAATGAACAATTTTTGCTAAATGGGCAAGTAGTTAAGAAGGCTCATAAACCATCCTCAGGATTTTCTGAAAGAAATCTTCTCAAGAAGCCTCCCTATTTTCTATTTTGTAATTAAGAATGCTGTCAGGGGATGACTAAAAGCACGATCAGTATTGACTTTGATTGTAATTAAAATCAAAACCTATAAGTATTTGAAGAGCAAAACAACAAAAGTCAATTTAAAATGCCACAAAAAAAATAGAACCGGTTAATTAGGTTTTTATTTTTTATTTTGTGGTTAATTACTGAATTTGTTTTACTATTCGATCTCAAAGTTTGGGTGTGAAACTTATTAGATTGTTTTTATTTCAATTTTGAGATTTTGCGTCACTATTTTTGGTTTCTTCCTTCTATATATCTCTGCTACGTTCATGTGAACTTATTCGAGTATGTTGATGAATTGTGTAACGTTCTGGAGATATGGGACCATAAGCGGTCTCATGTCTTTGTTTGTTTGTTTGGTGTTACTAAATTATCACGAGGTTCTTATAGTTCGTTGGGTTTCACTGGCTCAGAAAGAGTTTTACCAAATTACATTAAACTAATATTTATATTGTTGAAGAAATGGTTCGTTCTTAAAAAAAAGATAAATGTTATACATACATACTACGTTGATTCTTTTGTTTCTGAAAGGGTAACTTGCATATAATCCTCAAACACAAAAGACCTACCACCAAAGACGTTGTACAAGACCATCGATCAGCTACCGGAATCTAATTAAGCAACGAAAGAGTTTAAGTTACCAAATCTCTTTGGGAGAAGAACAGGTTCAATATCTCCATCATCATTATATTCTCTCATCATCTTTCTTCATCATAGCTTTTGGTTTCCTTAGAGATATCTTGAGCTTTCTTCTTCCAAGCCAGTCACGATGCTCTGTTCCTCTAGGCGGAAGATGCAGCCAGTTACAACGTGCATTGGACCTTGACGTCCATCCAAAGCTCTCATACTAACATCAAAGAATACAGTGTTGTGGTTTGCATAACGATCATTTGGGTCGATACCTTTAAACCTCTGAGAGAACTGAGGATAACAGATTCTATCACCACCACGATCAAGCATTCCTCTCAAAGCAATGGAGTTTGTAGATGTAGGGGCCAGTATCAAGATTTAGGATAATTAGGCCATTAGACATGATTGTGTTGCATCTAACTAAAGCATTCATGGCTCCTGTTTTCTTGTTGTGATCATAAACTGGCCGCTTCTCTATCAACACATAGACTAGAATTGGGGTAGCCTGAAGTCAACGTCTGTTGTTCAATCAAGTTCTCAGAATCCACTCCTGCTTAATAAAACTGGCTCTGCATTGCCTGCAACACATTAATTGGAACCTATGAGTCATGACTGTTGTAACGGTAAGGGTAATTTTATCTTACCGTATCAGTTTCCATTTTTTTGAAGCCAAAATATATAAAAAGACGTTAAAAAAAAATGGAATCACTAAACCGAGAGAGCGCTTGTATCACTAAACCGAGAGAGCGCTTGTTTGAATTTTGAATTCTTTAAGAATTATAACGGGTAGAAATAATTAAACGTTACAATTTAAACCCTTAAGGCCTTAATGGTGCGCACAATGGTATTTTTGTAATTACAATTCATTCGATCGTCTAACCGTTAAGTATCTCTCTTTCTCTTGATCACATCCTCAATTCAAAAAGCCGCTCCTCACATCCTCCACAAGTCTCTTACCTCTCTTTTCTCTTGAATCCATCCTCAATTCTTTGAACGTTCATCTGTTTTCAATTCTCCGATTTTAAATTTGTGGTCGTTTCGATTTGCTTTAACGAAGTTCAAAATCATCATACATGTATCTCTTCTTTTCCTGAAGACGAAGATCGTGATCGTTCATGGTGTTGATCTTACGTACGGAGGAGATCGCAATTGGGGATTCGCTACTCTTTCTTTCACCAATAGCCCAGAGTTTTGCGATGGAACATCACAGAGACAAGGAGGAGGAGATTAGTGATGCAGAGCATAGACGTCTTCTTGATGGGCTTTATCCGTTGTTTCTTGCCCATCAAGTTATTTGGTGTTTAGTTTTTATTTCCTATTTCCTTATTACGATTTCTATAGTTTAGGTTGGTTTTGGCCTTATTGTTAATTAGGGTTTCATTCACCGCATCCCTACAAATAGAGGATGTGAGCATCTTGTATATTCAGTTTTTGCATCAATAAAGAAAAACCAAAAAAGAGGTAGCCTTAGCTACCCAAAGAGCTTGTGTCAAGCCCTGAGAGGAGGACTCTCGCACCTATCTTATCATCCTTCAACACCATCTTCTTCGTTGCGTTCATCCCCCTCTCCGTTCTCCACTTCACGTTCCGATTCAAAACGCATCTCTCTTCTCTGTTTCTAGTGCTCTGTTTAAACAGACGTAAAACAGAGCCTCCTCTTCTACGTTTAACGCTTCCGCCCCTCATTAATTAGGAAGATCGATTTGATCAACCTCGATTGAACAAGATGGTACGTTTTATTGTTCTTTTAATTAATTAATTGCTCTATATATGTCAACCTCGATCATGTGTTCGTTGTAACGTATCCCTGACGCCCTTTGTATTTATGATTGATTTTGGCTGCGATTAGTATGAGTCTCTTTGCAGATTTTAGAAATTTGGTTCTAGGTTTTGTTTCTCTAGGGTTTCTTCCGAGTAATTTCATCTTTCAATAGATGAACTGAACTTTTCTGTTCATGTCTTGTTTCTACCCAAATTTTATCGATTTTGCTCTTATGTTGTTACCAAATGTTTCTTTGTAATTCAGTTGATCAAATCTATATTGCTTGCGTTCTGTAAATTTTGCTTATTGAGGATCCTATCTGGTTTGGTGTTTTTCGTTGATTTTAGTTTCATGTGTTAACTCTTTCAATTTGTTCCTTTTTTTGCAGTCGACTCTATGAACAAGTTTCAAAACATCTTCTGAGAGAGAGGGCAAAGAATAATAGGCGAGGGAATTTTGATCATAAGGTAATATAATCACTACTCTATATCCAGTGATTGCCTAGTTTAAATGCCTAGTTTATAAAGTAAACTGTTTTGATTTCATTGAAAATTGAACGTTTTCATAATTTCTTATTATTTTTCAAATAAAAAATGTTTTCAATTTTTAATTTTCCAGATTTAAATTAAAGTTTTTTCCAAATAAATTTTTAAGTAACTATTTTGGTTTTACTAAAAAATTTAACTATACAAAATATTTTTATTTTAGAGAAATTTATGTGTTAAGTTTTAAAATTGTGAAATCAAACCGAGCTTGACATCCCGTCCTTAGATTTTTCTTTGGTCCGTTAGCGGTGTTATAAGTTCAATCCGTTTTCACATAATATAAATTTTACACGTAATTTCTTATTACTTTTCAAATAAAAAAAACGTTTTCAATTTTTAATTTTCAGATTTAAATTAAAGGTTTTTTCTAAATAATTTGTAAGTAACTATTTTGATTTCACTAAAATTTAACTATACAAAATATTTTATTTTTATTTTAGAGAATTAAACTTATGTGTTAAGTTTTAAAATTGTGAAAACAAACCGAGCTTGACATCCCGTCCTTAGAATTTTCTTTGGTCCGTTAGTGGTGTTATAAGTTCAATCCGTTTTCACATAATATAAATTTAACACATAGTTTCTTATTACTTTTCGAATATAAAACGCTTTCAATTTTTAATTTTCAGATTCAAATTAAAGGTTTTTTACAAATAATTTTTTAAGTAAACTCTTTTTATTTCAATAAAAATGTAACTATACAAAATATTTTTATTTTAGAGAAATTTATGTGTTAAGTTCTAAAATTGTAAAAACAAACCGAACTTTGCATCACATACTTAGAATTTGTTTTATTCTGTTGTGCTGTTGTAAGTTCAATTTGTTTTCATGTAATGTAAATTTTAAGAGTTAATATTTTTTCACAAAATTTTTAACTATATAAAATATTTTATTTTAGAGAAATTGAAGTGTGGAATTATAAAAGTGTAAAAAAAATCGAATTTGATATCCCATCATTTTTTTTTGTCAACAATTTGATATCCCATCATTTAAATTTGTTTTTAGTCTTTATAAGTTCAATCTGTTTTAACGTACAAAATAGCAAATAGAGGTGTTAACTATATAAAATATTTTAATTTTAAAGAAATTTAAGTGTTAAATCTTTAAATATCAAACTTGACGTGAGTACATATCCCCATTGATCCAGAACGACAACACAACATTAGCTGCTGAGTAAAACGACACGTTCCCACATGAAAACACGAGAGTGGTATTTGGATCCACGGAAGGTCCAATAATAATCGGGATTTTTTACGAGCAAACAAACTAATTACATAAAGAAATAGCACGTGAAGTCGAAAGGCTATTCTCAGTCTTTCACATCCGTCATTTGTGCCGTTCCCGGTTAAGCATCACCTCCACCATTACTCCATTAGGTAACCGTAACCCCAACAAGCATCTTATTGTTGCCGAGTTCCACAATTTCGATGACAAGTTTCTAGGTGATATCAATGATAAACCATGTAGGAGATTGATCTCAATTCGGTTAGATCATTGGGTTTTGAGAAAGCCGGTTATTGGGTTAAGTCGTTAAGACTATAACCGGGAGAGTAAACCAGTGATTATTCTAAGGAAGTGAAGTTGAGTAGCGGAGCCGGAGACAAAAACAAAGCTTGGATTGAGTACAAGGGCCAAAGTTATTGTCACGGTCGCACCTGAAAACGTCAAGAAAAACCCAAGAGGCACCTGAAAGCCGAAGTTATTATGCAGCTTACTTTGTTGTTTAGAAATAAAAATAAAAATCTGTCTTAAGGCTTATATTATTTGTTCCAACAATTTTTGTAAAATAAAATAAAATTTATATGAAGCAGAAGAAGTATAAGCTAACACAATTGCTTGGTTGTATTATTTTTTCACACAAATTTTTTAATTATACTTCAGATGATTTCTATAAAAACCAGAAATATTTATTTATTCATTTACAGTATATTATTGTATGTTTTTAAAGAAGATTTGTGAAGCTCTGTATAATCTAATCATAGAAACAGAAAATACACGTGGCGTGTCCGGAAGCATGTAAATTTGTGTTTTACTTCTTTCGTTGTCGACTTGTCTCAATCCATTCCATGGAAATGGAAACTCCCTCTGGTCATTTAATGCTCCCACCAATACATTCTCTTCCCTTCACCATAGCCAATAATACAAACAATTTTGTTTTTCTTATTGTAGGATTTTCGTAGTACAATCATTTTTTCAGGTACACATTTTGTAAGGATTCAATATAGCTTATATAGCCTTTCGAAAAATGTATCATGTGATATTTGAACATCATCATGAAGAAAATTGTTTATCTTTTAAAAAATCAAATTTCACTTTGACCCTATTGTTTGCACATATTTACACATATGGCCCAAAACCTAATACACGAAAAAATTTGACGCTTTAGGTTGTGTGATTCCTAGGTCGTCGTTTCACCACGTTGCTTGCGTGGAAAGAGAAGCCAAAAAGCGAAAAAATACAAATCAATAAAACCTTCACTGTGAAGTATAAAAATCGTAGGCCCAAAAATATAGATTTTTCTTTGGCGAGAATTTAATTTTATGAATCTGACTATTGCTTTTTTCTACGAACTGTGGTGTTTGCGATGTGTGGTTCTCAAAAAAGATCATTTTCTTCGGTGCCTCTTAGTCTCTCAAGCACTTCTTATCTTCTTCTTTCTTCCTTTTGCCTTTCTTTTATTGCTTCTAGTGGTCAAGGAGCTTCCTCGTGTTTGTCTCTTTATGTGATCAAAGGTTACCTTTTTTTTTTATCGGATATATATATCTGATTTTGGTGTTTTCTGTGTCAAAGGGTCTTTTAAAAATCTTCATTTTCTTTCTAAAATTTCTTTACTTTTTTTCGATTCTAACTTAGTGTTTTTGGGATGGGATCGTTGCTGGAGTAACGAAGTATTGGAGAATCCAGAGGAGTTTATTTTGGTAATTTCATGTTTGCTTTTGGTAGATGATTTAAACAAAAATCAAATGAAGGGTTCTTCAGAATCTAGTTCCAGAGGATTAAACAATACCTCTGGGGTTTCTGAGTTTTATACAGATGGTTCTAAGTCTTTGTCTCACATTGATTATGTCAGAAGCTTACTTGGTTCAAACAAAGAAGATAACTTGGGACTTGATGATAACTCTATTGTGAGAGCTTTGGAGTGTGAAGATGTTAGCTTGCGTCAGTGGTTAGATAATCCAGACCGATCTGTTGATGCTTTTGAGTGTTTTCACGTTTTCAGACAAATCGTTGAGATTGTGAATGCAGCTCACTCTCAAGGCATTGTTGTTCATAATGTTAGGCCTTCTTGTTTCGTTATGTCTTCGTTTAACCATGTTTCGTTTATCGAATCCGCTTCTTGTTCGGATTCCGGGTCTGATGAGGATGCAACGACAAAGTCTAAGGAAGAGATTGGTAGCTCTAGAAAAGAAGAGCTTCTTAGCAAGAAGTTTGAGGAAGTTAAGAAGCCACCTTTCCCTATGAAACAGATATTAGCAATGGAGATGAGTTGGTATACAAGTCCTGAAGAAGATAGTGGTTCTACTAGTAATTGTGCTTCTGATATTTACCGTCTTGGTGTTCTTCTCTTTGAGGTTTGTGAATAAGAAGACTGATCTATGTTCTTATCTGTTATGTTTTCTTGGGAAAACTGATTTGATGAATGTTAGTCTTTGTGCAGCTATTTTGCCCTGTCTCTTCAAGAGAAGAGAAGTCAAGAACTATGTCTAGTTTAAGACATCGTGTTCTCCCACCTCAAATATTGCTCAATTGGCCTAAAGAAGCTTCCTTTTGCTTGTGGTTACTGCATCCCGAGCCTAGTTATCGACCATCGATGAGGTGATTGATTCTCTCTTTAATGTTTTAGTTTCGTTGATAAAAGTTATGTACTTCTTCTAAGAGTCTTGGCTCCTTTGTCTTTACTGCTGCAGTGAATTGCTACAAAGTGAGTTTATCAACGAACCNATGTTCTAAGTTTGTGCATTGTTAGTCTGTCATCTTTTACTAAATGGAACTAATCGAGAAGCTGTCTATCATGGTGCAGTGACTTGCTGCAAAGCGAGTTTATAACCGAACCAAGAGATAATTTGGAAGAACGTGAAGCAGCAATAGAGCTTAGGGATAGAATCGAGGAGCAGGAGTCGTTACTTGAGTTCTTGTTACTGATTCAACAGAGAAAGCAGGAATCTGCATATAGATTGCGGGATACGGTTTCGCTTCTCTCTTCCGACATTGAGCAAGTTGTGAAGAGACAAATGATTTTGAAGAAAAAGGGAAGCTCTCACTCTGATTTCAGTAAAGATGATAATCAGTCTCCCTCTGGNATCAGTCTACTTTGCAATGCGATACAGACAAATCCAGGCTGCTGCTGCTGCGGAAAAACCGTTGGCTAGATATTATTCGGCGTTGAGTAGTAGTGGTAGAAGTTCAGAGAAAAGTTCAGTATGCAACATGGCACAACCACCAAAACATCCCTTCAATGAGTCTAGACAAGGCGGGTGGATCGATCCATTCCTTGAGGGTTTGTGCAAGTATCTATCTTTTAGTAAGCTAAGAGTCAAAGCAGATTTAAAGCAAGGAGATTTGTTGAACTCCTCTAACCTTGTTTGCGCGATTGGTTTTGACCGGGATGGGGAGTTTTTCGCCACGGCCGGTGTCAACAAAAAAATCAAGATATTTGAATGTGAGTCGATAATAAAAGATGGCCGGGACATTCATTACCCGGTGGTGGAACTAGCTAGCCGGTCTAAGTTTAGTGGTATATGTTGGAACAGTTACATTAAGAGCCAAATCGCGTCAAGTAACTTTGAAGGCGTGGTACAGGTAAAAGGAGAAAAATTTGGCAGTTTATTAATCAATGCAAGCTATATTTATGTAGCAAATATTTATTTTTTGTTAGGTGTGGGATGCTGCAAGAAGCCAGTTGGTTACAGAGATGAAGGAGCATGAGAAGCGTGTATGGTCCATCGACATTTCATCAGCAGATCCAACATTATTAGCCAGCGGTAGCGATGATGGTTCTGTTAAGTTATGGAGTATCAATCAGGCAAAATTCTTAACTAAACCGAAACGTACCTCAAACTACAATATCTCAGAAATGTGAGGAATTTAGCTCTTGGAGGGATTTATATTGGNTCAGGGGGTTAGTATTGGAACCATCAAGACAAAGGCAAACATATGTTGTGTCCAGTTTCCGTCAGACTCGGGTCGGTCTTTAGCATTTGGTTCTGCAGATCACAAGGTTTACTACTATGATTTAAGGAACCCCAAGCTTCCTCTTTGCACAATGATTGGTCACAACAAGACAGTGAGTAATGTCAGATTTGTAGATTCATCAACACTTGTGTCTTCTTCGACGGATAATACGCTGAAACTATGGGACTTATCGATATCTGTTTCCGGTGTTAACGAAACGCCTCTTCACTCA
>OVBW01001797.1:0-13706 GCA_900406355.1 Erysimum pusillum | reverse complement strand
AGTTGACCGACCATGGCGTAAGACCCATAACGAGCTCTTCAAAGACAAGTCTTGCCCACACAAGATCGTGGCCAGACCCTATGACAAGACCGCCCAATCAATCGAGTACACCATTGAGCGTGACATCCCCACTGGAACCTACTTCGTTCGTGCCTACGCCGTTGATGCCCAAGGCCATGAAGTTGCCTTTGGACAAAGCACGGACGTAGCCAAGACAACCAATCTTTTCAGCGTTCAGGCTATCAGTGGCCGCCACAAGTCCCTAGATATTGCCTCCATCTGTTTCAGCGTCTTCTCTGTCCTGTCTTTGGTCGTCTTCTTTGTCAACGAGAAGAGGAAGGCCAGGATAGAGCAAAGGAGATAAGTTGTTTACTTTGCGTATTTGTGACGTTGAACAAAAAAAAAGCGTTGACTTTGAACTTCCTTGTTTACCAATTACTTTTGTCGTGTTGCTTACTTCTTCTTTCCTTTCTGCATTTATATATGTGTTTGTACCATTAAGCCATTCACACGGAGCAAAAACAATCCTACGGTGGTGATGCATTGTGTGCTTTCTATATTTTTATACACTTTTTGATATACTGTTACATACTTTGTTTCACAAAGATTGATGATATTTGAATGTTTTGTGGTAATCGTATTCAAAATAACGTACATATATAATTCATTTCTTACTTTGAAAGAACAAATCAAAATTGTAACTAAGTAATAATTTTATATATGGAGAATATTCATATAAAATTTATCTATAAAATAATGTTCATCATTTTCAAATATCAATATCTTTATATGAGACAAAAAGTAAAGCCTAAAACTTTACAATCTTTTTTTGACTTCTGAATTGAAAAAGCAATTTGGTAATATGTATTTTCAAAGTTTCCTTTCTTTTTTTTTTCTCTTGTATTCGCAAAGTTGCATAGAGATGGAAAGAAACATTTAATGTTTAGAACATAGCAATCTTTTTTTGACTTCTGAATTCAAAAAGGATTTTATTTTTATGTATTTGCAAAGTTTCTTTTTGTTATAGTATTTGCAAAGTTGCATAGAGGTGGAAAGAAACTTTGATATTTGTCGTCTAAACCTGAAACTTTGATATAAATTTAAAAGTGATAAGCATGATATATTGCTGACAGCGAACCTGATCATCATTAAGATTAGGTCGTAATCAAGATATAGTTTGGGGTTACTCAAAATGTCAAATATGTCGACACATAAATTTAATTAACATATTTGCTTAATTAACATATTTGTAATTAAATATAATAGATGTACTGACGTCAGATAATGTGTACGATTATAATATATTAACGCGCAAATGCATACGTACAATGAGGCGAAAATGTAAATATAGCTTTCATCCAAAGTTTAGTTTTCCCTTTATGCAAAAGTCATTGTTATACTGTCTGATTGATAAAAAAAAACACTATAAAATATTATACTGTATATAAATTGGTTCTCTGATATAAACTAAAAAAATTAATTTATAAACAGGTCTTGTTGCCCACCGAATCTCTCATCTACCAAACTGAGCCATTTGTTTGGAAAACCAAATGGTCATAAGTCATAAGTCATAATCAATAGGGCTTATCAATAAGCTGTGCTGGTTATTACTAAATTCCATCTAGCCGAATGACGAAATCATTATACTCTTAATTTATTATTATCATTAACGATACATTGACTTTTCATCCCTTAAAAAGTGTGGAGGGACCCGTCCCCAAGAGACATGGAGCCAAACAAGCCACGTTCACATGGACATGGCTAAGTTCTCTGTACGGAGGAAGTACCTTTTATATATTCCGCCTACAAAAACATCATTTCTTTTCTTTTGATTTATGAACTCAACGTGCATATCCTATTTTTCAGTGATATCCGTAATCAGGATACAAGGTTCTAGCTCTAAAGAGAGTGGTCAAAAAACATCCAACTTTCTAAGCTACGCCATTATATGAACAAGATTACATGACCTTTTACAAAACTCATGTGTTTTGGAACTAATGAGTTCTGATAAAACGTAAATATTTGACAAAATATCCGATTTATTATGTAAATATGATCAAAATTTTCAAAAGATAAATATATTAGTATTTCAATATTATCATTTCCAAATTCATATTTTATTCTCCATTTATAAGTTTTTTATAATTTTAAATAGCTTCATAATTAATTTATAATAAAATTTATAAAATCTTTATATTAATACACATAGATGCAAATATTTATATTATAGGAGTGGAGTGGATATTCGGATAGTTAAATTTTAATATTTTTTTATTTGCTTTATCTTTAACGTATAATAGATTTATCAAATCTGCTTTGCCGCGTAAATTATGGATATTCATTTTTTGAAGAAGATAACAAATCAAATCAAATTTTACACATAATTTGTCCTATTAATCGCGAGAGGAACTCGACAGCTGATCTCTTATCTACCGACGTGATTAATCGACTCGTTGTATATTTCATATGTAGCCTAATGAAATGGATTAGACTTTTTAAAAAAGAATACTAGGTTCTAATTATGTTCTTTCTATATATAAAAATAAAGATAGTATGTTTTTTTTTAGTATTAGGTTCTTTCTATAGAAAAAAACTCACTATGTTCTTTCTAATTATTTTTTCTGATCCCAAGTCAATGCGACTTTTGACCAAAAAAAAAAAATAAAGTTAATGCAACTTTTCGTATTAGATTATGAATTATACTAGAAAGTTTTTTTATTGTAGCATAAGGCTCTTTCAAATCGCATTTCAAAGACACTCAATTTTTAAGTGCACAAGAAATGTAAACAATCATATCATATGTATTTTCATCGAGGCATCATCAAGAAGCATCGGTCATAGCGTTCATGTTTGAACTACTAAGATATAAATCTTCATTGAAGCTTACTCAACTGAGCAAACTTGCTAGAGAGAACAATATGGCGTGTAAAACTGCTGACGCATATCGCTTGCACACATAATCTTCAAAGATGAATTAATATGTGATCAACGTATTTTACGTAGCTGAGAAAGCTCATAAGGGACAAGTCTCTAATCCTAGGGAAATGAGCAAACTTCATAGAGAAAACAATGCGACTACACAACATAAACTGAAATGAAAGCAGCAAGGTTTGACATGTTCTGATTATGATAAAACTAGGAAAAAAGCTAACAGTAGCACCAAAAGAGTTGCTAAGTACGTTGTCTCAGTCATTGTTTACTCATACCTATATGACTAATACTTCGAGATAGTGTACTAGTGTGAAGTCTGGCCAGACCGTAGTTATCCTTATAACTCGCTTTGTGAAAACTCTACCGTTAGCTTGAAGCATCCGGCTCTCGGTGTAGTTGAACATCACATGTCCTCCTCCCCTCTGAGAAAAGAGAAATCAAAGAATTGTCACATCACATCGAATAAAGGAATGTCATGAGTTTCCGGGAAGTTTGCATATAACTCGAAGAGTGAGGTAACGTCATTGCCACTGAGCCATGACAACCGAGAGAACTGCAGTATACTGTTCAGATGTCTACCACCTGAAACAAGAAGGTAACAAAGAAATGATCACATGTTTTATATCAGTTTCAGCGGAAGCAAGCTAAAGACGCCCTATATTAGGGTTTAGAAGCAAATCCACTAAACAGAGTTTACAACATCTTAAATTAGGATTGTAATTAAAATCTCGAATCAAATCCACAAAATCTAAAGAAAAATAAAATTGTAAAATTCTTTTTCCTTCCAAAAATAGATAACATTTGAAACTAGACAAGATTTTAACCAATGATATTCATAATTATATTGAACAAAATCTTTTTCTAAACAAATAGAAAAAACACTCTTTAGAGATTAAAAAACAGCATTGAAGATAATACACATAATTGAATTCGAAAGTACGGTTTACAGAACTGATTGGCAGCACCAACTTCGTGCGAGTGTTGCGGCAACAATCCAAAACATAATTTGTTATGATCAATGTTTTGCTATAACTCAAAAAGATAGTTTACATCAAGCGATATCTCATGAGCAAACTAATTTTGTTTGTTTTATTTAGCGAACAAAAAAAAACTAATTTTGTTTCGTACCTGCAAAGCAATGAGGTTGTGGTTTCAAAGATTGCTCTCAAAGCATTTCACAATCATCATCGTGGATAAATTGTTTTGGCTTTTTTTTTTACGTGTTTTTTTTTTATTATATGTCTCCATTGCCACGCAAGAGAAGAATAGAGAACAACATATTAAGGAATTTTTATTGATTTTGGTGATTAAAACTAGTGATATTTTTATTATCATATGATAATTTGTTACAAGTTATCATCCATGCTTTATTGTATCTGATCAAATGTATGTCTAGGATAAATGACAAAACGATGTCTATCATAATTGACTTCTTGAAAGAACTTTTGAACATGCAAAACTATAAAAATTCATTTTGAAATATGATATAAATAAAATTTATTTGTTAGTTATGATTCATACTATATGAGACCATCTATGTGTTTCCTAATAATTGCAATATTGCATGTTGTAGACTTGTAGTGGAGAAATATATATACATCACTCAGTTAAGTGACAATACTTACATACTCGTATTTAAAATCACTTGAAATCACTTTGTTACATCTCAGAAGTATTTATTTTTCTATCGTTATAAATCGTTAAACGGCCCAAGCCCACAAGTAATAAAAAACTTTTTCCAGCTATGACAAATTGTAACTGTCATTGGACCGTTCCATAAATTCATTTTTTTTGTTTGACGACGACCGTTCCATAAATTCATATACTGTAGAACGAAAACATGCCAATTGTTTGGTACACAAGTTGAAGACCTTTGCTTTTTAAAAGTCTTTTTTTAATAGGTTAACAAGTTGAACACGTCTTCTTGACACTATTCATACAAAAACTCCACCAAAAAAACTTTCATAAGTACTGTTTTTACATAAAACAATATTATTTTACAGCCAAAAATGAATTATAATGGTCTCAACATGTCGTTCTTTATTTGGCAATGCTCATCATTAATAAGAAACAAGAAATTGCAACAAGAAACAAAAATTTCAACATGTAAAAAAAGCTTAATTTAAGGAAAAAACACACATATAAAAAAATAGTAGAGAGATAGTTCTGTGCTAGTGCCACTCGTCAACGATGCTTTCCCGATCATGCAAATATAAGTTAAATTAAGAAAGAAAAAAACTCAAAATAATTAGAAAATATTCTCTTTTTATTTGGTCAAAAGAAAAGTTTATAATATTCTATAGGAGGACCAATAGAAAAAGTAGAAAACAGAATAGGACTTTGAAAAATCCCAATAGCCAAAAACATTTCTCAAATACCACAAAATGTATTCTTTTTCATATTTATAATGAAAAACTTTTCGTAAATACCATCATTGTTTTATTGTTTTCAAAAATACCACAAACAAAAATTTATTTTTTTAAAGATATAAAATTATTTTTGGTGTTAAAAACAAAAAACATAATATTTTAAGGAATTGTCTATTTTTAAAAACTAAAAAAAAACAATTTTATATTTGAATACTTTTTCTTGTTGAATAAAAGAAAGTATTGCATAGTTTCATAATTTCATTTGCATAAAAGCATTTTCAAAGTGGGACACTTGCATTTTGCATTGAGCATCAAATTCGCCACCATCTCTTCATCATCCTCAAAGATTCAAGCTTTCGTTACTTCCAATGGCGTTAGCTCTCTCTTTGGCACCTACATCTTCTTCTTCTTCTTCTTCCCTCCTCTCTCGAAACCCTAACCCTTCTTCAAATTTCATAACAACCCATCTGAATTCCGGGTCTCAAAGGAGGATTTACACAATCAATTCTCTCCGTAGATCTTTCAAATGCCTTCAACCATCTTCAAAAGATGTAAAGGCGTCTCCTTTTTCAATCTCAGCTATTGTTTCTTCTTCTTCTTCATCACAGACCACAGAGCTTGTGCCTCATAAGCTCCAGAGATTAGTCAAGGAATTCAAATCCTTGACAGAGTCAATTGATCGGCTCAAATGGGTTCTGCATTACGCGAGTCTCCTTCCTCAAATGCCTGAGTCATCTCGGACTGAATCAAATCGAGTCATGGGCTGCACGGCTCGTGTTTGGCTAGATGCTGAGTTAGGTCAAGATGGGAAGATGAGGTTTTGGGGGGATAGTGATTCAGATGTGTCGAAAGGGATGTGTTCTTGTTTGATTAAATTTCTTGATGAGGCTTCCCCTGAAGAAGTGATGGAACTGAAGACTGAGGATTTAGCTGAGCTTAATGTTGGATTGTTGGGTGGAGAGAGATCGAGGGTGAACACGTGGCACAATGTTCTTGTGAGTATGCAGAAGAAGACTCGACGATTAGTGGCGGAGAGGGAAGGTAAAGCTCCGTCCTTTGAGCCATTTCCTTCACTTGTGTTAACGGCTCGTGGCATTGAAGCTAAAGGAAGCTTTGCTGAAGCTCAGGTGAGAGAATCTGTCTTTGTTTGATTGTCAGTATGAGTTTGATTGTGTTTGAAGTTCTTAGAATGAGGATGAACAATAGAGCTTTCTTTGTTAGTGATTGAAGATTAGCTCGTTTGGATTAGCTAAATAGTTTTATATGTGATTACAAGAAAAAGTAAGATGTTGGAACATATCTAGCTGAGTTTTGCAGCAATGTGGATGTTACAACTTACAATGGTTCCATCCAATAGTATTTCTTGTCTTTTGAACTCGTTTGCAAGACTATACTCTGCGTCACTCTTGTTCGAATGTATCAAGCTGAGTATTGCAGTGTTAAGATGATTTACTTTGCGACGCTGTTAAGATTTGTTGTTTGGTCTCTGTTTTTCATTTGCAGGCGAAATATTTGTTTCCGGAGGAGTCACGGGTTCAAGAACTTGTCAATGTGTTGAAGGAAAAGAAGATAGGAGTGGTTGCTCATTTCTATATGGATCCAGAAGTGCAAGGGGTCTTGACTGCTGCTCAAAAGCATTGGCCACATATCTCTATATCTGATTCTCTTGTCATGGCCGATACAGCTGTCACCATGGCTAAAGCTGGATGTCAGTTTATAACAGTTCTTGGTGTTGATTTCATGTCCGAAAATGTCCGTGCCATCCTAGATCAAGCTGGATTTGAAAAGGTTAGAAGAGGTGTTTTTATCTCTTATTTTTTTTCGTTTTGTGATAGTAAAGCCTTACATATTTTTGGAATTTGTAGGTTGGTGTATATAGGATGTCTGATGAGACCATTGGTTGTTCACTGGCTGATGCTGCTTCTGCTCCTGCTTACTTAAATTATCTCGAAGCTGCTTCTATTTCTCCTCCTTCATTGCATGTTATTTATATCAATACATCTCTCGAGACAAAAGCTTTTGCTCACGAGCTTGTACCTACCATTACTTGCACTTCATCTAATGTTGTACAGACGATTCTGCAGGTTTGTTTTTTGCTTTCCTTCAATTTTTTTTTTTTTTTTTTTTTTTTGCTTCATCGTGAGTTTCTTAATTCTTTCTCTTAACTCCTGTCAATAGGCGTTTGCTCAAATGCCGGAGTTAAATGTTTGGTATGGTCCTGATTCATACATGGGAGCGAATATTGTAAAGTTATTCCAGCAGATGACATTGATGACTGATGAAGAAATCGCCAATATTCACCCTAAACACAGCCTAGATTCCATTAAATCATTGCTTCCTCGTCTTCACTATTTCCAGGTAATTTTTGCCTTTTGTTGTTCGTGGCAGTACTCAAGAATCAAAAGAAAGAAGGTTTGCTTATATGGTTGTGTTTCAGGAAGGAACGTGCATTGTACATCATCTTTTCGGTCACGAGGTTGTGGAGAGAATAAAGTACATGTACTGTGACTCCTTTCTTACTGCGCATCTTGAGGTTCCAGGTGAAATGTTTTCACTAGCAATTGAAGCTAAGAAAAGAGGGATGGGTGTTGTTGGATCCACGCAAAACATACTAGATTTTATCAAGCAGAAGGTTCAGGAAGCAGTGGACCGGAATGTTGATGACCACCTCCAGTTTGTTCTTGGAACAGAGTCTGGAATGGTAACATCAATTGTCGCGGTGATCAGAAGTTTGCTAGGTTCTTCTGTTAACTCGAAACTGAAGGTTGAAGTAGTGTTTCCTGTATCATCAGACTCGATGACAAAAACTTCTTCAGATAGTTCAAACTCCATTAAAATTGGTGATGTGGCACTGCCAGTTGTACCGGGAGTAGCAGGCGGTGAAGGCTGCTCTATTCATGGCGGATGTGCATCGTGTCCATATATGAAGGTCAGTTATTGCTTTATCATCAAGTCCTTCGATATGGATCACTAGATAAATCTCTTTGCTCCATCAAATACAAAACTTGTGTGATGATGCAGATGAATTCGCTTAACTCGCTCTTGAAAGTTTGCCNCTTGTGTGATGATGCAGATGAATTCGCTTAACTCGCTCTTGAAAGTTTGCCACAATCTACCTGATGTGGAAAACGTAATCGGGGGATTCATAGCGGAGCGATTTAAACATCAAACACCTCAAGGAAAACTCATCGCGGATGTCGGGTGTGAGCCAATACTTCACATGAGGCACTTCCAAGTGAGTAAAAAATCAAACATGTGTCATCTCTTATAAAGATTTGCAGTAATGTGATTTGAAATCTTGAATCTATATCCCGCGTTTGCAGGCGAATAAGGAGCTACCAGAGAAGCTTGTTCATCATGTATTAAGTTGTGAGAGCAAGAGATAACCAAGTCCCTCTTAAAAGCTATATATGAAGAAGAAATTGGGTGAGTTTAGTTATAAAAACAAGTTATAGGTTCTTACGTTTTGGTGGAAGATGAAGGTTATAGTTTCCTCCTGAAATAATGATCATAAGGATTACATTACATTGTATACAATGATATAAAGAAAAGCATAAGAAGCATGTGGATATATTAGAGAGGCTTAGGAGCTTATTGATGTATTATTATTGTTGGGGCTTTTTACTAACAAACTTAAAACTTTCCCTATCATTTTCATGTTGTGATTGTAAACCTCGAGTAAAGGAAAAAAGATGGAATAATCTGTGTCCGAGACAAAGAAATAAACAAATCTTTACAAATTTATTTTGGTCTGAGACAAATTTATGATTATAAATTTGAGGAGCAAAAAAAAGAAAAGGAAGTCAGTAATCAGTATATAATACTATGGGTAAATAATAAATTTACGTCACTATTTTAATTTTTAAATTAAAAGTTTGGTTGGCAAAAAAAATAGTGTGATTGCATCCATTGACAAGAGTAGAGAGAAATTAAGAAAGAAAAAAACAATGCAAACTTCATAAATTTTTCTAACTGTTTTTAATAAGTTTACACGATTTTACTTTTTTTTGTTTTTTTTTTTTTGGTAGGTTTGCTTTTTATTTAACTGTTTAGGCAAACTCTTTTTCTGTAACCTGATTTTTTTTTATATGGGAATCAAATCTATTAAATGGAGGTTAAGGTTTTGAATGACACAAAATTTTAGAATATATTCCGCATTTTGATTCTCAAAATTTATTATTTTACCATTCATGATTTAAAAAAAAAAATTGATTCTCTAAAATGTAGGAAATCCAGATTTTGAAGTATTTTACTTATTTTTTCATAAAATCCAAAATGTAATTCTAAGGTCATGAAAGTTTTGTGGTTTTTACTTTTTAAGTGGTTTTTTTTTTTTTTTTTCATCAAAATAGTATTGAAATAGGGGAAGTTTGGCTCAAAACAGAGCAACAAAAGCGACAGTGTGGACCAAACATATTGTCACACACAAAAACTAAAAAAACTGCAACACAAAACGCAATTAAGTTAAGTTGCAGCAAAGGGAGAGACTTCACAAGCAGAATTTGGATTCACAAGTTAAGTGGTTTTTAGTTTTCAGTTTTTTGGATTTTTGGTTTTTGGTTTTTGATTTTGTTAGTTTTTTATTTTTGATGTAGATTTTTAGTTTTTTTCCAAAATCTTGATTGGTATTAAAAAAATGTTTTTAAGGTATCTATTTTAATTTTTAATTTTTGTTTTGTGTTGAAAATGTTTTTAAAAAATATCATACAAATTTTGTTCAAAAAATCCATAAATTTTGGTTTTTGGTTTCTATGAACAAATATGCAAAATCTTTTAAAATCTGATTTTCCTAATTTTTTGAAAATCTACATCTATTAGAATGGTGAATGGGTAATTAATTTATTTTTTCAAAATCAAAAGCCAAAAACTGATTCAAAATCTATAGCCATTCAAGGCTTTAATCTCATTTTGTTCAAAAAAAAAAAAAGATCTCAAAAATTCTTAAAGCCTTGAATGGCTGTAGATTTTGAATCAGTTTTTGACTTTTGATTTTGAAAAACTCAATTAATTACACATTGAAGATTCTAATAAAAGTAAATTTTCAAAAAACTAGGAAATCAGATTTTAAGAGATTTTGATTATTTGTTAATAGAATCCAAAAATCAAAATTTCTGGATTTTATTAACAAAATATATATGACATTATTTTATAAAAAAAAATTTCAACACAAAACAAAAATTATAAATTAAAATATATACATTTCTTTTGTCAACGAATTAAAATATATACCTTAAAAACATTTTTTAATAATTATATATTAAAGCCAAAAACTAACAAATTACCCATCAAGATTTTGGAAAACCTAAAATCTACACCAAATATCGAAAACTAACAAAATAAAAAATCTGAAACCAAAATCCAAAAACCAAAAACTAAAAACCACTTAAAAACTACAAAACATTCATGGCCCAAAATTTTATAATCTAAAAACCATTTATAATCTCCTAAGCATTCATTGCCTAAATCTTAGGATTAATTATAACATCTACGTTACTACATAAAAAACTTATGTATCATGTTAGTAATGTTACAAAGAAAAATAGCTTTCCGTAACAGTTAAATTAAATGAGGGTCAAAATCAAAACTATTAAAAGACAGTTTTGTTGTACTGTTATTTACTTAATTTGCGTTTGCCTAATTTTCATTTACATAACTTTTCTCTCAAATGTTGTTATTTACCAAATTCATTCAAAATAAATATATTATATATAATTTATTTATTTTCCTCTATATTATAATAAATTTTTTTATATTATTTAGTGTTTACTGATGCCTAATCGAGATTAGTTTGTTTGTTGTTTCTAAAAAACTATACATTAGTTAACTTCTAGCTAGACCGATTCAAAGAAAATAGAGGTCAAAAGTGAATTTAAAAGGTATTGCCGCTTTAAATTTTACAATTCATAATTCAAATGATATTAAGTATGTAACATAATTATATCAAACTTGTTGTGTTGAGATGTCTACAAAGCCTCATAAATAAAAAGTGCTTTATCTAGACATGTAAGAGAAATTAAATAAAACATTTATTTTACGAATTTGACTTATGAAAGCAATTCTTAGAATTCATGAAACGGATCATTCGCCTTCATGGATAGAAATTAATCTTGGTTGATCAAGAGATCAAACAGTAACTTTTCAATGATGATTATGGAGTAAGATCCGATTACGTACCGCATCACAGTGGATTCGACTGAAGTATCATATCCGATCAATGTGATCTTATGCATGCGTACTTAAGCTTTAAGATTATTGGTGTCCCATTATCTTCATAGATATAATATGCAAGGACCTTCTAAACATGGAATTAATCAAGAATGAAATGCTATATAATATGTGGACATTGGATAAGAACTAGAAAAATCCCAAAAGAAGACACTATGGAGAAGGTATATAGGATTTATATGTGCTTGAAATCCCACCGATATCAATTCTAAAAATGAAAAACATACAAAAACAATCTGGGGTTATGTGTTGTAAGCTATAAACGCATCGTATTCTCGACATGATCTGGAACAGCCCATATATGAAGATACTGTTTACGTCCATAGTCTGTGTCCCCTATCTTAGTACCTTCGACTTCAACGCATCTTAAACTGTTTCGCTTTGGATCATAATAGTAGACATATAATGTTTGCTGCCACATTAACATCCTATTGACAAAAACGATCTCACCATCACGAGTGGCACCCGCAATGTTCCATTTCTCAAAACCCTCCATCTCGTAAAAGATAATCTTGGACCATTCTTGTTTTTTCCTAGCATCCTCCATAACCCAAATTTCTACGCCTTCTCGGCAACACATGAATCCTAATTTTCCTTGGTAGTTTATTAGAGTGGACCAATGATCCATAAGTGTTTTCGGAATCTTGACCTGATCAAATTTCTCGGACATAACATCAAAACTTATCAATGCATACCTAGAACGTCCGTTTGGTATAGTTGCTCCGTAATAGATAGTCCCCTTGATGCAAACTGGAGCTAACAACAATGGAATGTGAAGTCCAATGTTACATTGGATTTCCCTCCACTTCCTTGTGGGATCTCCCAATGTGAAAACTTGACAAGACCGCCTCATATTATTGCGTAGGAATATTACTTTGTATTGATTCTTGAAAGGGTCGTATCCTAAGAAGGTATTGCCCCCTCGATGGAGGTCATGCTTGGCCGGGAAGTTTATCTTCGGTAAAGAAAGGGACTGCCTCGTGGTAGGGTTATATATAGCTACCTCGGGATCGATTAGTGACTGTTAGAATATCCCACATCGGAAAGAAATAAAATCCTTGGGCAATATATATAGTATGTGGCAAACCTCCTCCCTTGAGCTAGCTTTTGGTTGTTGAGTTAGGCCAATTACTAATAGTGACCAACAAATAATCAAGCCGCGGACGTATTGAAAATATTTGCAAAGTGTTGGCACTGATTCTTTGTCAGTATTTCTAGGGTAAGTAGAGGAGAAGATGAAGAAATCAGATTTCAGGGATTTGTGAGGAAAGTGGAGGAAGATGAGATGAGTATCACGAGGAGGCTCAGTCAAAGAACGAGCCACGATCGAGTCAATGAAGTCTCTACGGCTGCCTATAGTTGATGACCATTGTTTTGAGACGCATTGGAACCTTAAGAGAGACTTCGTCGGGAGTTTCTTGAGTATCTCAACCGTTAGATCGGGAGGAATATTGATATTGTGGGCGGTGGAGATTTCACGGCAGCTAAGACGTTTAGTCAGCGAAGCTGGTGAGGTTTCGTCTTTGATCTCTTCACTTCCTCTCTTCATTGTGTCCCTGTTCGGTTTTTCTTTTTCCTTTTTTTTCCCTGTAAACCCTAATTAACATGGAAGACCTACACCTACACACATATATATACTCTTTTTGGCATTAAAACCCTAATGTTTTCCTTTTTACGTACACATCAGAAAACTAAAACAATTTCTCTTAAAGTCAAAATTTAACATTATTTCTATAATAAAAATATAAAATTAACATTTGTTGAGAAAAATATTGTTTGCGAGTCACAGTCGGGGTATTTGAGGATGCTCGACCGATATTAATAACATTTTTGAAAAAGATTGAGCAAAACATGCAAATGAACCTTAGAAAACAATTATTTAATCAAATGCAAGTTCTTTGAGGGAAAGACCACAAGACACGCCCATCCTTTTGGAAACATACGAGGCATTGAGTTATCAAACCAGTGTTAAAACTGTTACACAATCATGTCCATGTGCAAACGTACCCGTTTTTATCAGCCGATGCCAACGGTTTCCCGATTCCACTCCAAGAACAACACAGTATAGGAGATGTTTGCTCCTTGAGAATGCTCACTATATTGCATTTAGATAGAGACCATACATGAACTGTTCCATCTGCAGATCCCGCAGCCACATAATCATCATCTGGACTTATACAT
>OVBW01001796.1:0-13709 GCA_900406355.1 Erysimum pusillum | reverse complement strand
TTGATTAATAATGAGGTTTACATCACATATATATATACTAGTACAAGAGGATGTTACATGTCCAATGGGCTAAGCCTACAAAGCCCACTAAGCCTAGGTCAAACCTCCATTGGTAGCCGCCTAGGGTTGTGTCTCCATGGGCCGACGGGCCAACCTCCAAGGACATGGGCCACGGTTATAGAGTCCATCTATTAAGTGATTTACAACAAAAAACACGGATGAAAAAAAAAAAAAAAAACTCCATAAAATACCACTAAAATAACTTTTATAGACAAAAATACCACCGATTATAAAAATTTCTACAAATACCACATTTGAATTCGTCTAATTTTTTTTTAATGGAAAAAAAAATCTTCAAATATCAATTGATTCACTTTAAAATTTCAACTAAATTATTAATGAAAAAATCTCTCAAATTAATAATCAGACATGTACGGAGTATGTAGTTGGTGTGGATATTTAATCTTTTTTTTTATGTTATTTAATTCTATTCATTAAATTATGATATTAAAAAAAATTGTAAATACATATATATGTCCCACAATTAATGGTGTAAGAATAATGTAAGAGGTAACAACATGTGGAACCAGGAATACAATCTGCATAAGAGTCTCGCCCTCCAGATAACAAGGTAACCCATGTCTAAGGACGTTCAAGGGCTCAATGCTCCGAAGGTTTTAAATATTAACCACTCAGAGTACTCACACATGCAAGATCATATTATGTAGACGCAAACACTACATCAATGTGCTAAAAGAACCAATATGTGAATGTGATGCATTGAATGCAAAATTATGATAGGAACATACTGGCCACCCCAGCGCACCTTTGTCGACCATCTCTCATCTATTATTATGCCAGAATTAACTTTTGATTATGATCGGTTCTCACCAACCAAGTCTGATTTGGCCTAGGCGGGTTGACTTGGTGCAAGACCCAAAAAATAAGTCAACGGACATTACTATAAAATTCCATAGATCCTGACTTTTTGAGGACCTTGAGCATAGAGGGTTCTATATCGCAGACTTGTCGTTCTGGTTGGCTAATTCTTGAACGTGAAAAAAAAAAAATTATTAAACTCCTAGCAAATACACTATAACGAAATCAAATTTAAAATCGTGATTATGTAATTAGAAATAATCATTTAATGTTAACAAATCAGAGAAAAATAAAATCAGATATATATCTTCAATTTACAAATTTTGTTCGTTAAATAAGAAGCTTAACAATATAGTTGAACAAGATAACAAAATAAGAAGTATGAAGAGAAAAAAACTGATAAAAAGAAATTATTGTAATCGTATTTCTTTGTAATGAAACAATTCAAAATCAATAGTAGGGCGTTTTGTAGACATATGGAGGTGGTGGAGACTTGTAGGTAACTTGAACAGGAGAGTAATATGGTGGAAGTGGTGGGGAGCTGTAGACATATTGTGGAGGTAGAGATTTGTAGTCTACTTTAGGAGAAAGAGAGTAATAAGGTGGAGGTGGTGGGGAGCTGTAGACATATGGTGTGGTGGTGGATATTTGTAATCAACATTTGGAGAAGGAGAGTAGTATGGTGGAGGTGGTGAGCTGTAAACATATGGTGGTGGTAGAGACTTATAAGTGACCTTTGGAGAAGGAGAATAGTATGGTGGAGGTGGTGAGCTATGGTGGTGGTGGAGATTGATGAGTCCCATATTTACTGTTTTCTATCTAAGATTTAGGTTTGTATTTTGAGTCTTTCTATAATTATATGATAGGATATAGGTGTTTTTGCTTCACTTTGTGTATTTACAGGATTTTTAGGTGTTTGGAGCAAAAGAGAGTTTTGGATCAATTTGGATGCAAAAATACATATAAAGATGCAGAGCCGTGCAGACCCATCATAAGTATGGCCTCAGACAAAGAAATTCCCACCATTGGAGTTAGCTTTCATCTCCAAGTGGTTTGAAGGAAATCCAACGGTGCGATCAAGAGTTATGACCGATTTACTGAAGACAGGTCAACCTGCCGAGCAGATGACGAAGCTGACGCGGACGAGAAGTCGGACTGGTCGGTCAACACTTGGGACCGATCGGTCCCCTGAAGATCAGTTTTGGAAAGTTTCCAAATTATTCCAAACCGACCTAAACCTACCTAAACCTCATTCCTCTTAGTATATAAACCTATGCTCGACTTTTAGAGCAGCCAGAGACTTATTCTACGAGCAGAGACCTATTCTTTTGAGCTTTGTACTTTGGTTTATCTATGGAGAACTCTTGAGAGAAGATTTCTTCTTCTCTTTATTGCAATTAAACTATGCTTTCTTCATCTTTGATTTGCTTGTTCTCTCTGCTTGAGAAGTCTCTCCATTGGGTCTAGGGTTTCTGAAGGGATGTTGTGAATGAACCGTTTAGATTGTTAGATTGGGAATCTATCTTCTTGTTCTTCATCTATTGTTGTTCTTATTGCTGGATCTAAGTTGGCCACCTTAGAAACTGATTATTGATTTATTAATCGTGACATCAGAAGTGTTGTTTAATCTCTGGAACTAGGCATAGATGAGCAAGGTGATCCTCAGCCAACGATAGTTGAAGTTGGGGCAGCTTGTGAACATATCAATATTGTTCGTTAATGCTTGTTTGCTTTATTAGAGTTAAACGATGGTTTAGGTTCTGATATAATATTGCTTAGTTAAGTATTTACGCGATAGCGACTTGCTTATACTTTCGTTAATTGAATTTAAGAACGGTGCTTAAAGAATTATCACTATTTCCTGTAATTGTTGTTTCACATCCCTGATGATTTTCCTATGCCCAATGTTTCTATCTTATTAATTACTTATCTTTTATTTTCTATTTAATCTAAGAAAAATAAATATTTACTTTTGTCTTAGCTATATTATATTCTAATCTCAAAACTTGTGTGTACATTTTGGTCTATATGGATTCGATCCTTTAATGCTACAACTGACATGCCGTATTGATCCGGTAGTTTGCATTATAGGTTTATTAATTGACCTAAGATCAGAGATTTGTAGTCAACCTTAGGAGAAGGAGAGTAGTATGGTGGAGGTGGGGAGTTGTATACGTATGGTGGTGGTGTAGATTTGTAATCTACTTTAGGAGAAGGAGAGTAATATGGTGGAGGTGGTGAGCTGTAGATGTATGATGGTGGGGGAGATTTGTATTCAACCTCAAGAGAAGGAGAGTAGTATGGTGGAGGTGGGGATGTGTAGACATATGGTGGTGGTGGAGATTTATAAGTGACCTTTGGAGAAGGAGAATAGTATGGTGGAAGTGGGGAGTTGTAGACGTATGGTGGTGGTGGATATTTGTAATCTACTTTAGGAGAAAGAGAGTAGTATCGTGGTGGTTATGAGTTGTAGACGTCTAGTGGTGGTGGAGATTTTTAGTCAACCTTTGTAGAAGGAGAGTAGTATGGTGGAGGTGGAGAGCTGTAGACGTATGGTGGTGGTGGAGAATTTATAGTCAACTTTAGGAGAAGAAGAGTAGTATGGTGGAGGTGGGGAGCTGTAGACGTATGATGGTGGTGGAGATTTGTAGTCAACGTTAGGAGAAGGAGAGTAATATGGTGGAGGTGGGGAGAAGAAGAATAATATGGTGGAGGTGGTGATGTGTAGACATATGGTGGTGGTGGAGATTGTAATCAACCTTAGGTGAAGGAGAGTAGTATGGTGGAGGTGGTGAGCTGTAGACGTACGGTGGTGGAGGTTTGTAGTCAACCTTTGGAGAAGGAGAGTAGTATGGTGGGGGTGGTGAGCTGTAGACATACGGTGGTGGTGAAGATTTGTAATCTACTTTAGGAGAAGGAGAGTAGTAAGATGGAAGGGGTGGAGAACTATAAACGTATGGTGGAGGTGGTGATTTGCAGAGCCGTAGCTGAATAGAAGCAAAGGAAGCAAGAGCTGCGGCCCTTTGTTTAGTTTATAAATTTGTTCGGCCCTTAAAACAATGAGATTGACGTTAGTCTAGTGGCTTTGTTAGATAACCTCTCCAACAAGTGACCCAGAGTTCGATGGTTTGAGTCTCTGTAACTGCATTGTTTGTTTTTTTTTTGTTTTTAGGCCTTTTTTTTTCTTCGCATGTGGCCCTCAAACTCATTGCTACGGCTCTGGTGATTTGTAGGTGATCTTAGGAGAAGGAGAATAGTAAAGTGGTGGTGATGGAGAAGTGTAAACATATGGTTTTGGATGTGGTGTGTACTTAGGGCCTTCTCTTCGTGGAGGTGGTGGTAATGCGGAGTAGTATGGAGAATATTTTTTAGGCGAATAATGTGATTTGTGTTCATGACTCGGAAAGTTGTATTTTGGTGTTTGAGGAGATGAGTAAGGGTATGATGTCACTGTAGCCGCAATTGCACTTAGGACCACAACATAAACCATGCAATGCCGTAACGCCATTGTTCTTGAGGGTCTCATCACACCCATGCTAGCTCTTTTTATTTCTTAGTTTTGATTATGATATACTTGAACATGAACGCCATTTATATAGTCGTTCTCTATGTATAAATATTATATTATCTTTTCAACTTGGGTTCGTGAGTGGCACTTCCAAAAACATTAGAGGATGTGCTAAGTTGTTTGTTTGAAAAAATAATAATTTGTGGAAAATATGAAATTTTATTAAGTTCTCCTGCAACCTTCAAAAGTTAATATATTTTCATATTCTTTTGTTTTAATTTTATCAATTCAACTAATTAGAAGAAGAACAAAAAAATACCTGTTGATTGATGATTATTTTAGCTATAAAGGAAATATTTTTCTTTATTATATTAATGTGACAAACGAAAAATTTATTTATGTATCCTACGTATTTTATTCTATTTTACACAACGGATCAACAAGTTTATAAGATTATAATAATAAAGCAAATATATATGACTAGTATCAATTATATCAACTGATTTCATAATCAACTAGTTTGGCATCCATTAAATAAAACTTATTCAATTTCTAGTAGTTTGTATCACTTTTTAAAAAATTGATATATAATATAAATTTACATCACTTAGATAATCGATGTATCTATTAAATTTTGGTAAGATTACTTTTTAAAATTATACAAAATTTACATTAATAAAAAAGGATACTAAAATAAATTATATTAATAACATTATACTATAATTTAACAACTTAGTAGTTAAAAGCAATCGGGGCCTTGTCATTTTTTTCACTTCCCTCTATAATGAAAGTTTATGTGAATTAAATTTAACTTATCAAAAAAAAAAAACAAATCCCAATAAATTTTTGTTTTTTCTTTTGTCAAACGAATCTCTAAATTTGTTGGCACATCTCTTGACAATTGACATTAAATTGTTACCTTCGTCACAGTCGCTGAATACAAATGGTCTCATCCAGGTATCAAAAATTCAAAACTGAATTGATCAATTTACTTTATCTCCTGCTTCAACAATCTATGTTGTTGACAATCGTTGCACAAGTCAATGTGTTAGGTATTTTAACGTGTCTCTATGTTCTCATAGCGGTAGTGATATATTAGAAATTCTAAATGTACTTGATTGGAGATATGATTCAAACCTAAACTGCAGGGCCTTGGTTTTTTTCGCACTCATATCTTTGTCTCCAAATTTTGTTTGTTTTAGCCTATCGCAAGTGGTTACTAGTTTTTGCATTTTGTATTTTTTTTTTTGTGGAACGAAGCATCCAACATAATTTAAGTACATAAAATAGATTTCCGACTTTGTTTTTGCGTCTGGAACCTAGTTGTGGATTAAAATTATCATGCTTATAAATAATTATAAATTCACCAGACTAATACTTTGGAGGTTTTCCTAGATAAAGGTTGATTAATTCTCATGAAGTATGTATCTTTGTTACAGATTGAGAGGAAAATGTGATTGAGGAACAGTCTCACACCACTAATTCACTAACAACAGTACAACACTACGTCCCTATCCTCTTTTCTTTAATCATCACTTATGTCCCTTTCTCTCAATGCATTTAAGCACTTAAAATTCCCGTGTATTTCTTTAATCATCACTTATGTCCCTTTCTCTTGTTCCTTATTCCATAAGTGCATAATTGGTGGGTTTTTTTGCTATGTATATTATGTGTTTGTTGGTCTTATTTTTTCACGAAATGTTCGTAAAAATATGACTCAGATAACAAAAAACACGAATTAGTGTATGACGTAGAAGATGAATCTATACGATCTAGTACATGATTTAGAAAACAAGGTGCAGAAGATGAATGTTCGGCTGGAAATTTTAGCCACGAAACAAGCTAAAGATAAATGTTACATTTTTTTATACATTTGTTTTTTCATAATAATGTTAAATTTTATACCTTTTTAATTTGTGACAGCAATTAAAAAAAAAAAAAAAAAAAAAAAAAAACTGAAATCTACGAATACAACAAAAAATACGATAATGGAAACATAAGCGATAACTAAAAATAGTAGAAACCCGAAGTAGAAACGTCTTATTTATAATACATTTTAGTTTGGCAGAATCATATTAAAACAATAGATGGGTTTTTGAGTTTGTATTAATTAGTGACGAAAGTTTGATCAATTCACATACTTTCTTTCATAAAATTCATTGCCATGATTAATTTATTTTACTCTTTTTATTTTATATTCAAATAGTTGATTCTTATTAATATTAAATTAATATATTATTAGTTTTGGATCGTTTAAATTTAGAAAAATGATTGAAATATTGACATCAATTATTATAATCAATAGAAAGACTAACATTACGTAGACAAAGTGATTTAAAAATAATATTAACATCAGTTGAATCGTTATAACAAGAAGAACTAGTATAACTAAGGGCAAGGGAGAAACGCGTAGCACCCACGCGCGGGTGCGAGATTTTCTCTCAAAAAAGATCTAGGTTTTTTTAATGCCACCGCCTCCGTTTGAAGGCTATCTCCGGCTCTGGCCTTGTGCTGCCGCCGTGAGATAGCCTCTCCCTTTTTTAGTTTTTCTTCTAGCTCGTTCTGCTGGTCTTGGTGGCGACGATGAGGCAATAGGAGTGAATCAGCTTTTTCATCCACCGACGGAGGCTCCTTTTTCGGTTGACGCAGACGAGGCCTCGGCTTCTGGTGGCGAGAGGAGTCACAGATGAGCCCGGTTTGAAGACGCCGGACCACTCTCAGAAACTCCTTCTCACGGAAGTCGCTGGAAGACGGTGGCCACCTTTCGTACTGTCCTAGTGAAGCTTGGTGTTGCGGATCTGTTTGAGCAAGCAGAGCCCTCCACCGTCGCGTCTTGCAGCTTTACCGGAGCTGGAGAGAGCGGGGACATATCAGATGGTTCTGGGTCGCTTGGTGAGGACTCGGCATCGGAGAGCCGGCTTGTCGGAGGCTAGAGCATGTCGGAGGGCTTGTAGCGGGTCAGTGGAATCGCCAGAAGGGATCGAAGTCAGGATCCGAATGCTCCCGCCGACGATGCCGTCCTTGGTGGTTCCGCAGCAAAATCGTGAGCCATGTATCCGTCGATGCTAGTGCCGCCTGCTTCTGCTCGCCGGTCATTCGCCAGGGTCCGAGCCACACTCCCGGCGCCGGAATATATTTCCCGATTAGCTTTTTTGTAACTGTTGCCACATTTGTATCTGGGCCAAGGCTCACCCCTCATTTTGAGGGAGGCCCATTTTCTATTTTATAATTGCCTTTTATTATTTAAAAAAAAAAAAAAAACTAACATCAGTTATAATAAACCACTAGAATTTAACCCACGGTGTATCGCGAAACAAAATTTATGTTTAGTGTTTTTTATATAATAGTTTAGTACGAGTATTTAGTATATTTTGCCCACCAAAAAAAAAGTATTTAGTATATTTTAAAATTTTGATAAAAATATGTTCTTAGTTTTTTATATTCATAGTAGTAAAATAAGTTATTTATGTATTATAATACATTTTTTTATTATATACTGTAATATAAAATGCCACCAACCCGCTAATTTTTATGATCTAGTGCAATTTTTACATTATTTTTAAAAATATTTATTGAAGTAATTAAAACAATAATTTTGGACATAATTCAAAAGGTACTTCTCTTTTAATATTATAATAATAAAGATATTAGTTATAGAAATATTTAGAATTCGTAATTAATTTTTTTTAGAATTCAATTTGAAAATTTTGGTGAGGAAATTATATAAAATCAAGGAATCTCAACTTTTAATAAATGATGATTGATATTGTTATGAGATGATAAAAATAATAGTGTAGTTTAATATTTACATCGAAACATTATATAAACACATAATCACAATAGCCTCGTAGAGTAAGCTGATTTCCTACACATAATCGTTTATAGATAGGACAGCCCACTGATCCACGAAACAAACCTCTCCTTTATTGAATGGAGCAGCTTTCTTCTTGCGACCAATCTCAACTCCATAGTGTTTGTATATACCATTATTTGAATAGATGCATAATCTGATTAGATTAAGGAAATAAATAATAAATAATAAATAATTAAAAGCAACAAAATATGTGAGCCTTGTTTTTAGTGGCAGATCACATATCTCTTCCACCATTGGTTTTACGTTTCAAATATGGTATCAAATCAAAAGTGGAGAATCCCACAAGCTTTCATTTCCTGACAGAAACACAAAACTTAAGTTAAGAGATTAGTTAAACCCAAAATTAAATATAGAAAAACATACAAAAAAATAATTAACTCATGTTAACTCATGTGTGTGGAGATCAAATTTGGTGTAAAATATATTATAATTTTTATAACTCATGTGTGTGGATATACCCATTGCAACTTTTATGATAGTTAAACATGAAAGAGCGATAGAATTTGATCTCTATTTTCAACTAGCTTCGACTAACATAACTAGTACTCAACCACTAGATCATTTTTGTTGCTGGTAATTTATTATTTATGTTAATTTACAGTCGTAAAATTTTGTAGTTGACGAAGAAAAAAATAGAATTGTGTTTTATTCCACTGTTTCAAATGTACTATGGAAGTAAAGATGTTACAAATATGGGTCCAAAGTCAAATATCTATCTCCCTTCCCTAGAAAAACAAGTCACATTCTCTTAGCCTTTATAAATTGAGAATAAATTTGAGTCGACGAACACACAAGTTACAAATATATAATATTAAGAAAGAAAAACTTGGTGTTCAAAAAAAAAAAAGAAAAGAAAGAAAAACTCTCATCGTTTCGAATCATGGAGATCCACCGCGGAGAAGATCATCAACGTGAAGAATCATCGGAGTCGTTCGATAAGTACATGAACCGCCAAAGTGACTGGTTAGAAGAAACCAGAGGGAATATTATGGTTGTAGCGACTGTTATAGCCAGTATTAGCTTTCAAGTTATGGCTAATCCTCCAGGTGGCGTTTGGCAAAGTGACAATTTTTCTCCCACATCAAACGGAACCAAAGCGGTTTGTATAGAGAAAGCAGGAACTGCCGTACTGGCGTGCGAGCTATCGAAGCGTCGGCCCTATCTTATTATGATTGCTAGCAGTACGGTGTCGTTTTCTGCCTCCATGAGTATCATTCTCCTTGCCATTAGCGGTTTACGACTCAGGTACAAGTAGATAAGTTATATACTTTAAATCAAAAATAATGAACCCAAACCAAAGATTTAAAATTTTACATTATTGAAGAATAATTTTGTGTTTGTGTTATTTTTAGAAACAAAACAAAAACTATGTTATTTTGTGGAATTTCTTTAAAATACCATGATTTTTGTTTTTAAACCAAATATACCACAAAACTAAAACTAAATTTTCAATTTTCAAACTCTAAATCCTAAGCATTAAACCCTACCCCCTATATACTATACTCTAAATGTAAAATACTAAACCCAAACAAAAAATTTAAGATTTTACGCAATTGAAAAATAATTTTGTTTTATTGGTATTTTTGGAAACAAAACAAAAATCATGATATTTTGAGTAATTTCTGTAAAATATATTCTTTGTAAAATTGGATTAATGAGGAAACAGAAAGAGTAGATATCTGAATATGTTGGATTTTTTTCAGACAGTGAAAATAATTAGTGAGAACTGTTTGGGATTTTAGGATATTTAAAATATTTTATATGATAATATAATTATTTATATAGGAATCGGATGATAATGGCGATCCTAATATCATTTATGGTGGTGGCAGTTCTTTGTATATCGTTAGCGTTCTTGGTTGCCGTCGTATTGGTTCATTCAAATGATCACGATATTGATACTATACTAATGATCTATTTGGCATTTTGGTTATTGTTTCCTGCTTTGATGCTCGTAATCCAACTTATTCGGTTTTTAGTCAGGCTTATTCGTTTCATATGTCGTTGTTGTGGACGTCGTCGAAAGACCGTTCACTCAACTGTAGCTGCCACTGGCTCTGTCTCCGGCCCATTAAGGCATTAGCGAAGAGGCCGAGGAACTTGTGGCCACGTACGGTATGAAATGAAAATGCTGTCCCCAATGTTATCACATCATTTGTATATTGTATTGTGAAAGTTTAGTTAATTAATTGTATTGGTTTGTATTGTTTACTACATCATTTTGTTAACTGTCTACGTGCATTAATTATGTGAATCATCATGACAATTGTGTCGTAGTAATTATTTTTTTGAATTTTTACCTTGTTGTATAATTGCCTTATCTAAACTGATGTTATATTAGCCTACTCTTATAAAAAGCTCATTTTAAAAAAAAAAAACTCTAAGAAAATAAAAATTTAGTTACCAATAATTCGGAGCCTATCTAGTGGAAGAAGAAAATAGAATTGTGTTTTATTCCACTGTTTCAAAATTATCGAATGTACTATGAGTCTATGAAATAAAGACCGTTGACAGAACAAAACAAAACAACAAAAAAAGATTCTATCTCCCTTCCTAGAAAAAAAAACAAGTCTCATATTCTCTTATCCTTTATAAACTTGAGTCGACGAACATACAAGACACAAGTTACAAATATACNGAACAAAACAAAACAACAAAAAAAGATTCTATCTCCCTTCCTAGAAAAAAAACAAGTCTCATATTCTCTTATCCTTTATAAACTTGAGTCGACGAACATACAAGACACAAGTTACAAATATATACTTTTAAGAAAGAACAACTCTCAGTGAGATATTCATCGTTCTCGAATCATGGAGGCCAACCTCGGAGAAGATCATCAACATGAACGATCATCACATGGGTTCATTAACTACCTGAACCGCCAAAGTGAATGGTTAGAAAAAACCAAAGGGAATATGATAGTTGCAGCGACTGTCATAGCCAGTATGAGCTTTCAAGTTATGGCTAATCCTCCAGGTGGCGTTTGGCAAAGTGACGACGATTGTCCTCCCAAATACCCAAACGGAACCATACCGGTTTGTAAATCGAAAGCGGGAACTTCCGTATTGGCGCACGAGAGTTCGAAGCGTAGGGCCTATCTTGCTATGGTTATTAGCAGTACGGTGTCGTTTTCTGCCTCCATGAGTATCATTCTTCTTGCCATCAGCGGGTTTAGACTCAGGTACAACCGTACAAGTAGATAAATGATAATATATATACAGTATCTGCAACTTCATATAATTAACAAGGTTGCTATTTGGAATCGTTAATATCAATATATGTTTGACTAGATATTACTGAAAAGCTAAATTCTTTTATTTTGTTTAATAGTCATGTAAATTCATGTCAATCTAATGGTTGACTTAGACTTTGAATGGTTGTGTACCTTGTGGTTTTTGAAATGGTTTTTAATTATAGATTTTCCAAATATCTGTTTTATAATAAATTTTTAAGAGTTTCTATTTAATTGTTAACAAAATCCAAAATTTAAGTTTTTGAGATTTTTTTTCTACAATATATTTTTTAAAGAAAATTTTCATTTGTTTTTATTTTTATTTTACAAAATCTAAAAACTAAATTCTATAATCTAAAAAACCACTTAAAATCTCCTAAACATTCATGGCGTTAGGCCCTTAGATTACTTCCAAAAAAACCTGTTTAATTGGAAAAAAAAGGTATCAACTTAATTGGACTTAAAACTATATAAATCTGTTTTATCCATAAATAATACCCGTCTGTTTCTTTTTTATGGTGGAACATACCCGTCTGTTTCTAATTAGTAAGTTTTATATATATATTAAAACAAATATGTTAAAAATTAGTTATAAACGCATTATTACTTTTTTTTTCAACGAAATAAATACATTATTTTTTATGATTAACAATTTTCGACAGTTCTAATTCAATAGTATTCAATTATTTCTAAAATTTTTTTACAATTCATCAATAATAATAATTAACAAAAATACATAGAACATCTATAAAATATTAAAATATATTTCTTTTCAACAAACTTAAAAAAAATATATATTAACAAGGAACATAAATAGTATAGCTATCTGACTATGTTAGATTTTTTTTTCTTTTTTTCTTTAGACAGTAAAAATAATTAGTGACAACTGTTTGGGATTTAAGCATATTTTAAAATATTTTATCTGATGATATAATTATTTATATAGGAATCGGATAATAATGGTGATCCTAATAACATTTATGGTGGTGGCGGTTCTTTGTATATCGGCAGCGTTCGCCTTATCCATCGTATTGGTTCAGTTTGAAGATGAATTCATTGCATATATACTAATTATCTATTTGGTATTTTGGGTTCTGTTTCCTATTTTGATACTCCTAATCCAACTAGTTCTGCTTTTAGGCAAACTTATTTGTTTCATATGTCGTTGTTGTCAACGTTGACGACGGTTCACTCCACGTCCACGGTAGCTGCCGCTGGCTCCGTCTCGAACCCACGCCACCTATGTGATGAAAATGATGTTCGCAATATTATGACCAGAATAAAGTTTCCACGGTCGTTATTTGTGTAATTAATTGTATTGGTTTGTATTGGTTTGTATTGTTTACTACATGTCTACATCATTTTGTCAATTTTCTGTGTGCATTATGTGAAATTGTGAATTATGCATGATAATTGTCCATATGAAACGTGATTAGTCTAGTTGTCGTTATAATTATTTTGTTGTTATTTTACCTTGCTGTATAATCGCCGTGTCTATTATATGGTGTTACATTAGCCTCTCTAATAGAAAGCTTATATTATATAAAAAAAATAAAACTCTAATACAAAACAAATCCGACTATTAAAGAAGACAAATGTGGATGAAAAAAGGAAAAGTTTCAAAAAATACCAATAAAATAAAATTTATAGACTGCTGAAAAAAAAAAAAAAAAATTTATAGACAAAAATATTACCAATTTTAAAAAGTTTCACAAATACCACATTTGACTTCGTCTAAATTTTTCTTTTTTTCTTGGACTCTAATGAAAAATCCCTTCAATTATCAGTTGATTCATTTTAAAACTTCACCTAAATTATTAATAAAAAAAATACTTTAAATAAGAAATTTTTGAACTTTTTTTTAAAGAACTAGCCAGTCCATCTTAAAACCTTCAACTAAATTATTAATGATAAAATCTCTCAAATTAGAAACTAGACGTGTATGTAGTTTGTATAGAGATATTTAATCTTTTTGTTATTTAATTCTATCCATTGAATTATGAAATTAAAAATATTGTAAATACATTTGTCCGATTATTAATGGGGAATTTGCTTTTTCTAGACCATTTGGTGGTCTTGAATGCAAAACTAGACCTNATTAATGGGGAATTTGCTTTTTCTAGACCATTTGGTGGTCTTGAATGCAAAATTAGACCTCATATTATTTTCTTGAGAAACATAACCACTAAGGGTGGTGAAATTACAGTTGACACCCC
>OVBW01001793.1:0-13716 GCA_900406355.1 Erysimum pusillum | reverse complement strand
TACAAACCTAAATCCTAAATAGAAAACGGTAAATATGGGACTCATCACATTCCCAGCCAAATCGAACAACCTATTGTACCAGAAAACCAAAACACTGAACCACTTCAAAATCACCACAAAATGCAAACAAGAGCCAAAAATAACATCACTAAGCCGAAGCAGAAATTCAACCTCACCGTCACAGCACCGTCACGACCACAGGAACCAAAAACAGTGGCACAAGCGCTCAAGGATGAGCAATGGAGAAGAGCGATGTCCGTGGAGTTTGATGCACAAAAAACAAACCACACATGGGATCTTGAACCACCGGCTGCAGATCAACACGTTATCGGCTGCCGCTGGATTTTTACACTCAAATATCTACCCAATGGTGAGCTTGATCGATACAAGGCCCGGCTTATTGCGAAAGGGTATACACAACAGTATGGGGTTGACTATTCAGAAACTTTCAACCCTGTAATTAAGTCAACGACCATCAGAGTCATTCTAAAAGTGGCGGTATCGAAGTCTTGGATGATCAAATAGCTTGATGTCAATAACGCCTTTCTACAAGGTGATCTCACGGAAACAGTTTATATGGCGCAACCACCAGGATTTGTAGACAAAGATAAGCCACACCATGTATGCTGTCTTCGCAAACCTATTTACGGCCTCAAACAAGCTCCACGCTCATGGTACTTATCTCTCAAACGTCATCTCTTGCAAACAGGATTCACTAACTCTTTGGCAGATGCGTCACTCTTTATCCATTCATCGGGTCAGCGTATCACTTATGTCCTTGTTTTTGTTGATGATATCATTGTCACTGGCAATGATCCTACGTTCATCAATCATGTACTGGTCACGTTTGCAGAACGGTTTTCGATCAAAGATCCAGTTGATCTTCATTACTTTCTTGGGATTGAAGCAACAAGAACGGCAAGCGGTCTTCACCTAATGCAAAGGAAGTACATCAGAGATCTTTTGAGTCGCAATAACATGGCTGATGCCAAACCAGTTGCCACACCCTTGACACCATCGACAACACTCACTCTACATGGTGGAACTCACCTTGACGATGTCACACAATATCGATCTGTTGTAGGGAGTCTTCAATACTTATCTTTCACACGTCCAGATATCTCATATGTGGTTAATCGACTCTCGCAGTTTATGCACAGTCCCACAACAGAGCATTGGCAAGCGGCAAAGCATGTCCTCCGGTATCTTGCCGGAACGATGGACCATGGCATCTTCCTCCACAAGAACACACCAATGACCTTACATGCCTACTCTTATGCGGATTGGGCTGGTGATAAGGATGATTATCAGTCTACCAATGCGTATTTTATATACATTGGTCGTAATCCAATCTCATGGTCTTCCAAGAAGCAAAAAGGTGTTGCCCGATCATCCACTGAAGCCGAGTATTGCTTCGTTGCAAACATTGCGTCTGAGGTAACATGGATCTGTTCTTTACTCATAGAGATTGGAATTCATTTACCTACACCGCCGGTCATCTATTGTGATAATATTGGAGCAACTTATCTTTGTGCCAACCCGGTGTTCCATTCACGTATGAAGCACATTGCTCTCGATTACCACTTCATACGCAATCTGATTCAATCTGGTGCTCTAAGGGTCTCACATGTCTCCACACATGACCAACTAGCTGATGCATTGACAAAACCATTGGCTCGAGCACGTTTTCACAATGCTTGCTCCAAGATTGGTGTGACAAAAGTCCCTCCATCTTGAGGGAGCGTATTAGAGATCAATCATATACATGATTTGATCAATCATATATTGTATATATGTAAAGTTAATTATTGTGTTTTAGAATACCCTAGGAAGTTTATGTTTATTATTCTCAACTCTTTGTTATCAATAAAGTATCACATTCACAATATTACAAAATATCCAATGAAAACGAAAAAACAAAATCAATGTAATTGAAAAAATAAACATATCATATTGAAAACAAACGTGTCATTCGTAAAAATAATAAAAATGTATTTTTAGAATTCAAATCATGTGTTTGGAAGAAATAGCATATCCTGTTGGGATACAGACCAACGTCTTACATCGGAAAATTAAAAAATAACTGTCTAATATATAAGACAACTCCAACTCCAACTAATATGAAGCATTTTGGGAAGGAGCCCAAAAAAAATTCATGCGGGTTTGCCCCAAATTGGACAATATCATACTATTGGAGATATTAGACTTGGACTTCGAAATTTCAACATGGTATTAGAGCCAAGTTGAAGAGTTATGGTGGACCTATAAAAGTGGATACGTAAATGCGTCCCTTAACCCAAATAAGGGGCCCAAGAAAGAGTTTATTATCGGTTCAAGTGGGATCGGTTCGAGATGGAGTTATCAACAATTCCTCTTAGTTTTATCATCAAATAATTTGATTTTTAGTTTTTATTTTGATATGAGAACAATGTGGTAACTTCTTCACTAAATTGCATGCATTTAAGATAAGACTAAAAACAACAATTTACTATTGTCGCAAATAGAATAAAATAATAAAGGTCACAATGAATTTTTCAAAATGTAACGGTAATTCTTAAAAAAAGAAACAGCAAACAAAAAAATACAGTTTTATAATGTATGCAAGTAACCTCTTTCACTAAACTGCATGCCTTTAGCGTAAGACTAAAAACAACATTTCACTATTGTCACAAATAAAATAAAATAAATAAATGTCACAATGAATTATTATAAAATGTAACAGTAATTCTTATGTTATCAATACAATTAATTATATTCATAACTGGCATTCATGTATAATTTTTAAAACACTATGCTTTTATTATATAATAATATCAAAGATAATTTATTCTTGCTGAAAAAAAAATTCCTATAAATAGTACAATACACTTTTCATAAATATTATATTTTAAGTCTCCCACAATTTGTAAACTCTGCAATATTATTCTTATAAGTTGAAATAATAGTGTTTTGACTTTTGTAAGAGGTTTACAGATTTGTAAAGAAGTGTAGATGTGCAACCAAAAAATCCCGGTACAACACGAAGAAGAAGAAGTGAACCCTAATATTTTTTCCCAAATCGATTTTGCTGTTTGAATTTTTTTTTTTTTTTCATTTTAATGTTTTTTGGGTTAATGGGTCAATTAAAATTGGGTCAACCAAAATCCGGTTTAATAAAATCATGTCAACGCAATTCAGGATTTTAAAACGTGATTAGATAATTTTAAAACGCAATTAAGGTTTTTAATTGAATTTGATTAATTAGAATGCATTTTAAAGTTTGGGTGGAATTGGAAAGTTTTTTATTTCTTGAGGGTGAAATAGGTAGAAGACGTAAGTACAGGGGGATCCGGCTTGAACGCTTATTGTATGGGGGGATTGGTGAAGGCAGCCCAAAAATCCTACTCAAAGTCAATCGTTGGAAGTACTTTGGAAATCATTCAACAAAAGCTTGATGTTTGTGATTCAGCGAAAAAACTTCACTACGGTTGGTTTTCTTTGTCCAAAACATTCAATAGATTAATCATTATAAATCTGAATTGATTGACTCAAAATGAATTTGATACTTGTGCAGTGGGATTAGAGAGAGAATCATGAAGACAAAAGACATGAAAAAGGCAAAGAAGATTGAGTATGTTTCGAAGCAACATATAAGTCTCATGTTGAAGGCTTCCATTAAGAAGGTTTGATTGTTTTTTTCAAATTTATTTTTCTGAATTATTAAAAAAAAAATTATGACTTTTTTAATTTGATGCATTTCCAAAATATATTCATATTATTTCACCTTTTTGACATAATATTTTGTCTTAGCCTAGTGACGTCTCAATTGTTTCTTTTATTATGGAGCTATTGGCATGTTGAAACAAAAGTAGATTCAACGCGCGGTTAATGGAAAATTGGATAATAAAATTGTGTTTAACATTTGTTATGTCATTTATGTGGTTATTATATTTGTAATGTATAGAAACTAAAAAAATAATTAAAATAACACTTATTTAGACATAATTCTGGAAACTATAAAACACAAAAATTAGATATTTATAAAAATCATTATAAACGTATTTTTGCTGTCCCATTGGCCATTGATTTCGCTCTTTTTTTTTTCTTTTTTTTTTCTTGTAGTTGTGTCATTTGCTTTGTTATCACTGAATATCTTTGCTGTGCTAGAGTAGTGTTTCTTCATGTTCTTGCCTTTATTCAGTTTATGTCATTTATTATTAGCCTGTCGAGGCAGATGAAGATGCCCTGGCTGACCCTGAAAGCGTTGATGTTGTATGTTTTCATTTCCTCTTAAATCTAATTTTTTGTTTCGGTACCAAGTTTTCATCCAAAATTGTATCATTGATGATCTTTAAACAACTCTTCAGGGTGCTGGAATATCTAATGCAGGCAACACTTGTTTCATAGCTTCATTGTTTCACTCATATTGTGCCTCTTATCACTAGGCTTCACTCATACATACATCAAAACGCATGCAACTGTAAGACTACTACTTTACGCTGGTTTCTCGTCTGAACCTTGTCTGTTTTTGATCTAAATTTATAGCTCCTTTAGATTTTCAGGTTGCAGTGAAAATTTATATATGTGCTGTGAAAGCTCTTTTGGATCATATCAAGCTTGCTTTGAGATCTTCAAGAGATACTGTTTCGCTTTATGTATTTAAAAATAATCTGACTAATCCTTTTCGAGCTTTAAATGTGTATGTGCATAACTTTGTGTTTGAGCTATGAATGGTTTTATCCTTAAGCCACACAGACTTTTCATCTTACTTCCACATAAACCAACAAGAAGACGTGCATGCATGAGTTTCTAACTTATTTTATTAGTGCGTTAGAGAGATGTTGTTTAGCTCATAGAAATAAGTCTAGTTGTATATCTTCTCAAGATGTTAACATGGTTGACCATGTCTTTGTGGGAGTGACGTGAAAATTTTAATTCAATTCTTTACTCTAGTGATGAAGAAGTTTTAACGTACCATACATATACATACATATATATATATATATGACTATTGGAAATGAGTCTTCTCTGCTTCCTTTTCAGGTTCGTTGTTGTACCTGCAATTTCTCTTCCCAGACATTTGAATGTTCTAAAGGATGGAGTCTGTAAATCAAAGATGGTAACTTTTTCAAAGCACTAGAATCCTTTTCTCGTGTCGAAAAAATTGAAGGCGTGTCCACATGTCTTAACTGTAAGGAGAAAATGTGTATAACAACGCAATATATGTTTGATAAGCTGCTGCTGATTGCTACATTCCAACTAAGAGATTCATGAATTGTAGAAGTTTTGTAAAAAAAGATAACCAGTTAAGTTTAATTCCCTTTGGAGTTGGATTTGCGCCCATACATGAGCAGTAACCACAATCCTGAAGTAAGTGAAAAATTGCCAAAAAATTTTGTTCTCTGAATATGAGATTTGCAAGTCTGAACAACCAATTATGTCCTTGTTTTTTTATTCAGGTTTCCACAAAATACAAGCTTTATGCCTTTGTGGTGCATATTGGGTCTAATATGACCTATGGTCATTACATCACGTATGTGAGGTTAGCTCCTAATACATGGCATACATTTGATTATCGAACGGTAAAATATTTAGTTAATGATTTCATTTGCTTTGTGTGGTTTTGTTTTTGTAGACTTTCTACAAGGGTTCAATAAATGTAATTTTCTTTATAATTCTTCGCAAACCATTGGAGGTCAAGACAATCAATGAAACTTGTGTTCTAAAGCAGAATGCGTATATCTTATTTTACAGACAAGAAGTAACTCCTTGTTTTTCTAGTGCTTTAGAAGGATTGAAGGTGACCTTCGAAGAGGGTGCATTGCTCAAGCCACAAGAAGTGTTTCATTCAACGGAGACTAGCCATTTGCCATTTGTCGAGACCTCTCAAGAGAGACAACTTGAATAATGTCCAGCTCCTGGCAACATAAATGACACTTATGTTCTCAAGGTTCAAAATCAAGACTTGTCTCCACAAGACTATTGATTTCACTAATTTTAATCACTAACTTATCAGTTTCTTTTTATTGCTATGAATTGAAGATGTTATGTTCTTTCTATATTCAGCCAAACCCTGTAAAAGAAACTCACTCAGACGTCGCAAAAAATAAGCCAATGCATTGTTCTTCTGGTGCTAGGCCAATGACTACTAACAGGGACACACAACATATGAGAAGTCCCCTGAATCCGGAGGATATTGGCAAAACACTCACTAAAGCTGAAACTTTTACTGTAAATTTTTACTAGTTTTGTTTTTCTTTCGTAATGTCTTTGATGTTGTTTTACATATTTGGTTACCTGAATATAGGCCTCTAGAGAGCTGAGAAAGAAGAGGGCTTATGCTGTGATGAATGATAAAACTCCTCCAACCACAACCCCGCAAGTAACATCAATAGGTAGATTTGATCTTCCTTAATTAACTCCTTGTTTCATTAGTGTGCATCATGAAGATTGATATATCTATAGTGTCAATGTTTTTTTTGTTGTTTCTTGCCAAATTCTTAATCATCTAATTAATTATTACAATTTGTAGATGCGACTTGCAATGGTTTAGGGGCTGAAATCAATGACACAATTAATAAACGTTACGTTGATGATGTTGATTCTCATATTGTTGAGGATAATAATAAGAAAATGGACTGTAACGAGGAAGATAATTATAGGGAAAAACAATGGGGGAGAATAGGATGCTAGATGGTGACTTTGCTATGGCGTAGTCTCTTCATTGTGATCAAAGTGATGAATTGAGTAAACCCGAGAAAGGTGAGAGAAAGATGATGATAAATACTGATGATGGGGTCTTAGAACCAAAAATGGGTATATTAGAATCTGCACCACATAAAGCAGTCTCAAAGAGCAATCAAGCACCCTCGACGAGTAAGGAACAAAACAAGACATAATATTATTGATGAGCTTATTGATATTGTTGATTTTTTTGGTACTACTTTTGATGATAAGAGGAATACACATCATGATTTTTACCCTCCTTTGCGTAATACGAGGAAAGGAAAGTAGATTTCTTACGTAAAGGGTATTGTTAGAAGGAAGATGGTGACGAAATAACCACCAGAGGGTACTCTTGAAAGGAAAAAGGTGACGAAACAAACAAGGGTATCAAAACCAAAGGGGAATAAGAAAAAGCTGCTGAAGGATAGGATATTCTTTGAGGACCATGAGTTAGTAATACTTCAAGAGATTATTACGTTTCACTCGGTGAAAGGAAAACCCTATAAAGAAGATTTGTTTGGCTTTTGGGACCACTTGAAAACAAAGATCATTCCCTGCCAACCTATGTAATCCCAAGTAAAAGAAAAGATTATGAACTTAAGGACAAAATATTGAAAAATTACAAGTTTTGTGACTACGAGAGAGAAAGGAGAAGACGAGTATGTATATCTTGAAGACGAGCTCCATTCTCGATATACAAACTCGTCTTCTTCATTCTCTCTCCGTAGTCACAAAACCTGTAACTTTTCTATATTTCATCCTCAAGTTCAAAATCTTTTCTGCTACTTGTGCTTCCGTAGGTTGGCAGAGAATGATCTTTGGCTTCAACTGGTCACAAAAGCTACACAGATCGTCTTTATAGGTTTTTCCTTTCACCAAGTGAAATGTAATAATCTCTTGAAGTATTACTAACTCATGGTCCTCAAAAAATATCATATCCTTCACCAGCTTGTTTGTATTCCCCTTTGGTACCTCGATTGTTTCGTCACCTTCTTCCTTTCAAGAGTACCCTCTGCTAGTTGTTTCATCACTTTCTTACTTCTAACAATACCTTCTGCGTAAGAAATATGTTTTCATTTCCAAATCCTACTGTGTATTCCTCTTATCATCAAAAGTAGTACCAACAACATCAATAGTATCAATAGGCTCATCAATAATATTATATGTCTTGTTTTGCTCCTTACTCATCGAGGGTGCTTTGTCTAGTGCAGATTCTAATATACATATTTTTGGTTCTAAGACCCCATCATCTTTCTCTCACCTTTCTCGATTTTACTCGATTAAGCACTTTGATCACAACGAACAGACTTCACCATAACAAAATAACCATCTGGCATCCTATTCTCTCCCAATATGTTTTCCCTATAGTTTTCTTCCTCGTTACAGTCCATTTTCTCATTATTATCCTCAACAATATGAGAATCAACATCATCCACGCAATGTTTATTAATTGTGTCATTGATCTCAGCCCCTAAACCATTCCAGGTCTCATCTACAAATTATAATAACCAATTAGATGATTAAGAATTTGGCAAGAAACAAAAAAAAACATTGACACTATAGATTAATCTTCATGATGCGCACTAATGAAACAAGGAGTTAATTAAGGAATATCAAATCTACCTATTGATGTTACTTGCGGGGTTGTGGTTGGAGGAGTTTTATCATTCATCACAGCATAAGCCCTCTTCTTTCCCAGCTCTCCAGAGGCCTATATTCAAGTAACCAAATTTGTAAAACAACATCAAAGACATGACCAAAGAAAAACAAAACTAGTAAAAATTTACAGCATTTTTTTTTTTTTTTGTGCAAAAAATTTACAGCATAAGTTTTAGCTTTAGTGAGTGTTTTGCCAATTTCCTCAAGATTCAGGGGACTTCTCATATGTTGTGTGGCCCCGTTAGGAGTCATTGACTTAGTACCATAAGAACAATGCATTGGCTTATTTTTTGCGACGTCTGAGGGAGTTTCTTTTCCAAGGTTTAGCTGAATATAGAAAGAACATAACATCTTCAATTCATATCAATAAAAAGAAACTTATAAGTTAGTGATTAAAATTAGTGAAATCAATAGTCTTGTGGAAACAAGTCTTGATTTTGAACCTTGAGAACATAAGTGTCATTTATGTTGTCAGCAGCTGGACATGACTCAAGTTGTCTCTCTTGAGAGGTCTCAGCAAATGGCAAATGGCTAGTCTCTGTTGAATGAAACACTTCTTGTGCCTTTAGCACTGCACCCTCTTCGAAGGTCACTTTCAGTCCTTCTAAGCACTAGAAAATCAAGGAGTTTCTTCTTGTTCGTTTGTCCGTAAAATAAGATATACGCATTCTGCTTTAGAACACACGTTTCATTAATTGTCTTGACCTCCAACGGTTTGTGAAGAATTTATAAAGAAAATTATATTTATTGAAAACCCTATAGAGAATTCTACAAAAAATAAACCACACAAAGCAAATGAAATCACTGACTAAACTATTTACCGTTCGACCATCAAGTTGATGACATGTATTAGGAGCTGACCACACATACGTGATGTAATCATCCGGGTACATACTAGACCCAATATGCACCACAAAGCATAAATTGTATTTTGTAGAAACCTGAAGAAACAAAACAAGGACAATTGGCTGTTAAGACTTACAAATCTCACAGAACAAACATTAAAAACTAGTTTTTGGATGTTAAGAACAATTCAGTAAAATCCATCAAAATGTGGTTTCTCTACAATTTAGGGAATCTATATCTTATAAAATCATGAATGGCAAAAAAAAATGGATTTTGCAAAATCATAAACCAAAATTCACCCTAAAATCTAGTGTCATTCAAGGCATATATCTTTATTGATATGATGTAAAGAATTTGACTAACTTGGAAGTCTTGGGTCTTGCTGAGAATAATTTTGATTCAAGTTTACTTACATGAAAAGATACACCATTTGGTTGAAAGATATTGTTCTTCCGGCTACATATGATCTCAAGAACCATTATCCCCAACTGTAAACATCTGTTTTAACCGAAAACCTTCCTTGCGCTATGTATTCTGGCGCCATATACCCCCTCTGCATCGAGAGAATATTAAGGTGAAAAAGGTGCGAGATTAAAATGATCGTTAAGTTACAAACAAGAACTTACTAGGTTCCCATGATTCTGCCTTTTGTTAGGCCTTGTGTCTGATCATCTGAATCGAACAATCTCGCCATCCCGAAATCTGAAACCTTAAGGTTCATCTGATAATCCAACAGAATGTTACTAGGTTTCAAGTCACGGGTGAATGATATTCAGACGAGAATCTTCATGAACATAAAAAAAATCCCATGAGCTATGTTAACGATAATGTGATACCTTGTGCTCCATTCAGCCCTCAACGACCGAGACTGCTCTGGTTTCGATGAAGCAACCTCGAATACGAAATGATCAAGGCTTGAATTGGGAACAAGTTCGTAAATGAGAAGCCTCTCGTCGCCTTGTAAGCAAAATCCTAGAAGCTTAACTAGATTTCTATGTTGAAGCTTAGATAATAACAGAAGCTCGTTCTTGAATTCTTCTTCTCCTTGTCCTGAACATATGACCAATCTCTTTACCGCTATTTCTTGACTTTAGTTTTTTGAAGCTTTCCCTACACATTGTCGATTGGTGATATAAGAACAGGTAATTCAACATCAACAGTCGGGCAAAAAAAAAAGATCAAACCAGGTTATAAAACCTCGTAGACTGAACCGATCCTCTGTTTCGGAATTAGGAATACACATCGCGAAGGAAGGGGAAAAGAATACCGTACAAGCCAAGTCCAAGGTTGTGTTCTATGCTCGCTTGTTTGTTTAAAGTATCTAGATGCTCAGTTGTCTCTTTTTAATATCCTCTGGACTGCTTGCACGAAACGCAAGAAGCTGAGCTTAAAATGCTAAGGAAGAGTCTGAACTTCAAAGCCACCCCAATGCCTACCTTCTATCAAGAACCTCAGCTACCTAGAACAGAGTTATAGAAGGTACATCTCTGAAATTTCTGCACTTTGATTTCTATCTTTCTCTCATGTCATAAGTACTTTAGTATCATGCGAATTGCTATTACACTTGTAGATACCGACGACAAGACCAAAATCTCCAAAACTCGGGAGGAAGAAGACAGATTCTGGAGCAGATTCTGAAGAAGCAAATACTATCCAAACCCCTCGCTTTGGTAGGCTGAGCTTAGATGAGAAAGCTCCTAAAGATAACCCAGTCATGCAAGGAAGTGCACGCGTTGAAACCAAGAAGCCACCAGCCTGCAAGTCACTTCCCAGGTTACCTTCCGAAAAGACAAATCTGTCCAACGGGAAGGTGGCTCCAGCGAAAGCTGTGACAGCCTCAACAAAGGCAAAACCCGAAAGAAAGAAACCAGATAAAGATGTGGATGCCCTAAACCAGTCAAGTCCTGTACGCGACAATGCTGACCCAGAAGATTCACAAGAAAAGCTCCTAAAGTGAAAGAAGACAGAACCGCGAGTCTCAGATGGTAGTGGAAGTACTTGCGGTTGAGCCTTGAAACCTACGGTACAATTGTTGTGACCCCAAAAATACGTTCATGTATTAGTTTAAGGAGCGAAATAGGAACAGAAACAAGAAACAGTGTGATAAATAGATGAAATCAAACTGTTTAATCAGAAGATGGAGAAAAGGAGTGAAAGAAAGAGATGCAAATTTGATGTTGTGCTTTGCTTCACAAGGTTGCTTGCTGCTTCTATATATCATTCGTAAGAGCTTCAAATATATGTCGCGTGATGTTTGGTTGTAATGCTTAGATTATATCTGGTTGTATGTCGTAAAGATCAGTTTTTTCAGTATGTGATTGAGCTGTGTCTGTGTAAGTTGTTGTGCACAGTTATGGGAACATTGACACATTTTTCACTACAATTTACAGAATTCGAATTTACAACACATTCAAGCTGTGATATGAGTTCAAGCTTTGAGAAAATACTAAACGTTTTTACTCGTCTTTAGAGTTTTATTAACTTACCATGGTGATTGAAGCATATATAAGCCGTTAAGGATTTTATTCTTGTGATTCAAATGCGTGGAGTTGAGAAAAACAAGTCTTTTTAGTGTAGTTTTGAGTCTTTTTCATGGGGTTTTTTCCACAAGTTTTCGGTGAGTTTGTCTTGTAATTTCATTTAAGTCATTTTCGAGTCTTTAGCCCTTTTGAATACCTTTGAAGGAAAAATGCGGTTTTGGAAGCAAAATGGACAATACTGTGAAGAATCAAATCAAGGAGTATGGATCATGAAATTATGAGGGTTCCGAAGAGAACTGTCCAAGATAACTCAAGAATTATTATGCCAATTTCATTTTGGCTCGATAGTGATTTCATCGGCGAGTATGACGTGTTCGGGCCAAGAAATTCATATGTGGTTTGATGCTATGATTGCTTGCGGTACAACAAGCCGAAGAAAACATCTAGATTGATAAGCTATCTTCACCCGCAATCGAATCCCCCTGTCCAACAATTACTTGGAGAAATCCACCATATGTGGTTGTGCATGACCAATGGTAAGATGTCCCTAGATCACACATCCAAACGATCAAACCACACGGCCATTCTCCTCGGTCAAGTAACACCCAAACAAACCCTTCCGGCTCTATGTTCTTTCTTGTCAGCTGTGGTTTACAACCTACTGGACCAAACGTCAAGACCACCAAGTGATAAGCTCCCATCAGCTACCTCCCACGGTTTAACACACGCCTAACGACATAAGCCAGTCTTTTAAACCCATTAACCTACAATACGGTCAAAATTCTCATTTTAACGACCGTGACAATGATTGACAAAAGGAAACACTAAATCACATAAAAGAAGATAAGATATAGTATTATTGTTACATTGGTACAATAATAAAATTAGTTACAATTTCTAACCAGAAAGTGGCGATATAGCTTTAGTTTCAATATAACATTTGTTCCATATTTCGTTAGTTTTGCTCATAGCATTAAAACTATAACGATTAAATTGATAGAATTGATAAAATAACTTCATCCAATCTGCGTGACATTGCTTGCCAGCTTTCACTATCTTCAGACAACAATCTCTCGAAGTACTTTTGTTACGCGAAATTACGTCCTCCAGATCAATGTTACAATCAACATTACCAAATCCCATCTTTACTGAACACTGAAGAAGATATTGTAGATGTTTTCTTGATTGTCTACGGATAACGTTGAGATTATAATCACCCGGACTCGGCCAATGACTACTTAAGACCACATGAAACTCGTTGATTAGCATCTTGTCAAGATCGTCTGCTATGGCCAAACTTTGATAAGAAAATGATAGCAAAACCATTATTGAAAAAAACGCCATGAAAATGGTTTTGTTCTCCATTTTTTTTTTAATTTCTTTTGAGCTCTTTTTAAAATTAGGATTTGTGTGTGTATTTATAGTGATCGACTGTTCATTAATGTTATTATTACTAGTAACTTTTTAATAATAAAGGAAATTACATTTTTGTTTGTGTTTTTTTTTCTCATCAATAAAATATCATTAGTTTTCATCATAATTAATATCTTTTGACGTTTTTACGTTTTCCATAAATATGGTTTACTTTGAAACATTTCGGTTTATGATTAAATAAATTTAATATAAATTCTAAACGTATTATGGAACAATATTTGGACATTGAATTCTAACTGTGTGCACTTCACGCTTCATTAGTAAATGTTCAGGTAATATCAGTTTTTTTTTTTTTTTTTTTTTTGTGGAACAAACAGGTAATATCAGTTTAGGTAGTAAAAAAAGTAACCAAATTAATTAGGGTTAGCAATTCAGTTTAGGGATTAAAATATACAATTTGTGTTTCGTTTGGTTTATATATATATATATATATAAATTTACATGGATTATCTAAATAAATAAAGAAACATAAGTCAGTCTTAAATGCGTATAAATTTACTGGTTTTTATTTGGTTGTTTTTAGAATAAAGTTTGTATAAGATAATTTAATGATTCTATTTTTATTGTAAAAAGATATATATATATATATATA
>OVBW01001791.1:0-13726 GCA_900406355.1 Erysimum pusillum | reverse complement strand
AGCTGCGTCTCCGAGGTCACAATCACCGGCGAGAGCTGCGAGTCAGCCTTCTCCGTCGAAGCTTAGCCGGAAAACGGAACATTCTCCGTATAGAAGGAATCCATTGAGTGAGATTGATCCAAACTCTGTAGCGTTTCCACTCTCTCAAGGTTCTGGTAACATCAATTGCAACAAAAAGATGATGAACAGAGACAATGAAGGATTGAATAAAGAATCTGGAAATTTCTTGGCTCAGGTATTTGAATCTGATCAAGTCTATAGTATTGTTGGAATTAAGAGATTGTTCATGTTTGTGTTGTTGAAGTTTGAATCCAATCTATGTATTTGGTATTGTTGAAGTGAATGTGAATGTTTTTTATGATTGTGTTTACAGAAGACGAGTACGAAAACCGCTACACAAGCGCCAATTCGAAGATCCGCAAGCCCGAGTCGTGCAATGAAAGAGCAGCAAGAGGCAGTGGAAGAGTGTAAGATAGTGTTGTCATCAGGAACTGAATTGGTCAAGCCTCAGATTATGAGCAGGAGCAGATCCTTGAGGAAATCTCGTGATTTCGATTTTAGTCCTGACGCATTGCTCTCAAACAACGTCGAGAACAACAACAACAACAGTAACATTGCGACGGCAGGATCAACATTACCATCTTACACAGCTTTGCTTTTAGAAGATATTCAGAATTTCCACCAGAAGAGTGTTAATGTCAATACATTAAGTTCATCTATGTCCAAGGCTTGTTCGATTGTCGAAGCAGTTGCAGATCTTAACTCCACTACGAATCAACATCAAAGAACCGAGGTCAGTTTCACATCCGCAGCAGCGAAGAAAGCGGATTTAATGGAGCCAAGCTTTGAGAAATATGTGACTGTTAAGAGAGGTGGTTCTTCATTGGAGGATATGGAAGAGCAAGAATCTTCAGGAAGTAACAGTATCACAGGAAGCAGTTGTATAGTGCAGCGACAGGGATACTCATCGTCTTCTTCATGGGAACCGAATTCAGCTGAATCGACGGATAGAGTGAGTATGAGAGCAAACAAACAAGAACGTGATAGGAGTCCACTTGGTGTGAATTTTGAGAAACAAGAGTTTGATCCATTAAAGAAGAATGGTGTTGGAGTTGGACGCAAAAGAGTGGCTCTTGTTGATTCGTCGTCTTCAAGCAAATGCGTTCTTCAGGCAACGACGGCTCGTGTTGCTGCAGTTTCAATGTAATAAATCACGAATTCGATGTTTCTTCCACTAGTGGTTGCAGTGTAGCAACCGGTGTTTCGTTTCTTTTTTAATCATTTGATCATTTCAATCGAATATTCCTTCTTCATGGTTAAATTTTCGATACGTAGCAAAACTATAATTCACCATATCACACACATACACAGAAGCAAATTTTCTTATTCAATCACATTTAAATAGATCATGTACAAACATGTACTCTTGATTTGTTTCCTTTTGTAGATCTCTGCTCTGCTGCTTGAGAACGATTGGTTTTTTCTAGCATCTGACCAACATTCCTCATTTTTGGTCTGTCTGAAGGATTAAACTCAACGCATCCTAGACCAATGCTAATGCAAGTCAATATATCTTCCTGATCACACATGTCTAAGTTTGAGTCCTCTGGTTTCAGTGGTTTCTTTTCCTTGTACATCCTCTTTGCCTTCACGAAAAACATATTACCGCGATAAACGATTTACGAACTCATCATGTTGTGTTATGTAGATTTGTATGAAACATCCTGTAGTATACTTACATAGGTTATAAGATCCTCCTCATTCTCCCCCATTTTCGTATTCCAAATACTCTTACCACTCAAGATCTCAAGAACCAACACACCAAAACTGTAAACATCTGTCTTAACGGAGATTTGCCCGTGGTTTCGAAACTCTGGAGCAATATAACCTCTGTAAAATCACAGAACATTTAGTCACTTAACTTCATTATACATGCGTACACAATTCATATAGAAAACCTTGGTACTTACTCGGTCCCCACGATGATACTGGTAAAAAGTTGAGATATCTGGCTCTCATCGAACAATTTAGCCAAACCAAAATCCGCTATTTTTGGTGCCATGTCCATATCTAACAATACATTACCTGGTTTAAGATCTCGGTGAATTAGCCGCTCATGGCAATCTTGATGAAGATAAAGAATTCCTCGAGCAACACCTTCTATTATTCCATAGCGTGTTTCCCATCCCAATGCCTTATTATGTCCCTTATCTATGTACAAGCATAGAGACTTTTTAGACCGTTTTCAAAAATTATGCAAAAGGGAATAGTAAAACAAGAATATACCAAAGATGAACTTGTCAAGACTTGTGTTGGGTATGAACTCATATATGAGAGCTCTTTCATTTTCTTCTACAGAGAAGCCCACAAGTCTGACAAGATTGCGATGCGAAAGATTTGCCAACGATTTGACCTCGTTTTCAAACTGAATTTCGCCTTGATTGCAATTTTGGGACAACCTTTTCACTGCTACTTTGTGTCCATTAAGCACACCCTATAGTATATCCATCCACAATCAAAAAATTAAAACTATAATCTACATACTGTATATCTTTTACGTATTTATTATTGAGAAATTTCTCAAAATACCACACTTTTAACTCCGTTAAAGAAACTTAACGGCATGACTGAAATGGCCAATTCAAAAAAACTTAGCTATTTTTTATCCAAAGTCAACAGAAACTTGGTGATTAAAAATGACATTTTGAAAGTTGATGATTAAATCGTCCCAAATTTGAAAGTTGGCGATTTTTTTGACATTTTTCCCCTTTTAAAATTTGTTTTCAAAAATAACATAAACACAAAATTGATTATCTATGGTGTAGAATTTTGAATCTTTTGTTTGGGTTAACTATTTTACATTTAAGGTATAGGTTTTAGGTTAAGGTTTAGTGTTTATGATTTAAGGTTAAGAGTTTGAAAATTGAAAGTTTAGTTTTACTTTTATGATATTTTTGGAAACATAGTGGTATTTAAGAAAATTGCCTTAATTATAAGTAATTATTTATCTAGTAATTTTGAAAATAAATCTAATCCATGCATGGCACGAATATAACTAATATATAATATATACACACTACATTAGATTTGTAAGATTACCTTATAAACTTTCCCAAATCCACCTTGTCCGAGTTCATTTTCGGTTGAGAAATTATTGGTTGCAATTCTTATTGCACTGAATTCAAATTTCAAGGAACCTTCCCTGATTTCATCTGCAAGTCACAATAATAACGTTAGGAATTTGTACACCTTTTAGCTATATATATGTGTGTGTTTAACTCACTTTTGCGGTTGTGCTTCTTCTTCCTTATAATCAAGACAATAACCACGCATGCTAAGATCAGGAAGACAACGCCGCCAACTATAACAACAACTATAAAGACCACACCGTTAACACCATCTATAACAAAACCTTTTCCTTCACTAATTGTCTCATTAACTGGTGTAGGAGGAAGAGATGGAAGATGAGCTGGTTCCTCGGCTGTCAAGTTATAGAACCTAGAGGTACCATATCTCAAATTGCAGCTGGCGGTTGCAGTCTACAACCCATTTTTGTATTACAATTAATCCGAGTACGACTTATAGTCCACGTAAGACAATCAATGCAGTCATGTTCCGAAATCTCAGGCGTGCACTGCATGAGACCATACAATGTCTGAAGCGAAGATCCATTCATTTTAGCGACGGCGTACTTCTTCCTCTGCCCACCTGCCGCTGCTTTACTCATTAACCTTTCTAGTAAATTCGTTACCATGTTTTCCCATGCGCCTTTTTCACCAGGGAAATCAACATCCCAGAAAGAAAAAAATGCAGGATATGTCTCCATCATGTTCAAGATGGTGCGGTTTGAGTACCTGAACATAAATTTTGTTAATAATAATCTGTGAAGAAATATTCCATATCGAAAAAAATGCAAAGAGACTTGAGTAGTATTTAAAGAACATGGTTCAATCTACTCATTGTCAATTGGTTTTGAGTTAGAATACCATGAAACTTAACATGATATTAGAGATGGAATACACTTTGCTCCACTAATTTGGTCCGGAAAGTGGTCTCATCACCCCTACTAATCATGCATGACCCGAAGAAAGGCTCAATTCTGTCAAGATCTCTAGAAGGTCATTATCTCAAGGGAACATGATGGATTATGTCGAGATTAATGGCTAGAATAATCATTATCTCGAGCGGAGGCGTGGAGAGAAAGATCTTACAGCGAAAAAGATGAAAAAGGACTTGGATAGTATATAACATGTACCAATCCATCCATTGAGTTAGAATCTCATAAAACTTAACATAATCTATAAAAAAAAAAGGATAATATGTCAATCCAAGAGATAGTGAGGTTTGAATACCTGAGCATACAGCGGTTGAACCATATGTTGGCTTCTTTTTGGATTGGACATCGTTCCCTTATCTCTTGTCCGGCTCGAATAATGCATTTGATGCAGTCAATGGGTTTGACGTCACCTCTACATAGCATCAAAGAGTTGACTTTCTCATTATCTGGTTCTCCAACAGAAACGTTGTAGGGAAGAGATGAGTGACTTGAGGTTGACTTCATAGGGGCTATTGACCGTGAAGTTCCCTCTCACAATATTACAGAAAGAGTAGAGAACAGGCTCTTGCTGCGATTGTACGAAGAGTAGTTGCGATGCGAACAACAAAGCTGACAATAGAACAAGACATTGCCAAGTGTATGACTTAGGAATATCAACATAACTCATTATAATCTCTCTCTCTCTCGCTCTAGTCTTTTTTGTTTGTCTTCTTACTCTCTTGCTTGATTTCATCATGGCTATGATTGTAGCATTTATAGGGACAGACGGACAGTGAAGTTGAGCACTAATTAAAATATAGTAATAATTGGAAAATGGAGAGATAGTCCGTTGACAAGTTACCGCGTGACTGATTCTGTCTTTGTATTTTGTTTTTTTTTTTTTTTTTCTTTTTTTTGCTTAGAAATTTTGAAAGATAAAAATATACTTTTTACCAAGGAAACTCGTAATATGGGTTCCAAGTTTTTGATATAGTATCTAATCCGTGTATGATGTGTGTCTAGCATGAAGTCAACTTTGTATGAGATTCAGATGTCAACGCGAGCAAGGCAAATGTGTACAATAAGGAAGAACCTCAAGGAACTAATGATGGTGACACTATGAATTCAAGATACTTTTTTTTTTGTTTTTTTGTTAAAGGGTATTCAATTAAAATGCATAAAAAGAAAGGTACAAGGCTATACAATTTTGAAAGATAAATAAGAGATTACAACATAGTTGATAAGTATAAGAAAGAAGAAGAAATTGTAGATATATAAATATCTCTAATTTTCTAAGATTGTGGGTTGTGGCCGCCACGACCACTGCGTCCCCTTTTACCTCACCTTCCTACTAAAGTCCACTGATTTTCTTGGACCTTTTGAGTAGGCCTAATTGGTCTCCCTCCTCGAGAGACAGAGAAATCACCAATTTCGTACCTTGAAAAATCTCCCGAGTCTAAGGTGGCAAATTGGTTGCCACCAAAGACAATCCCTTGCACATCTACATTAACTAATGAATCTGAATTCAAGATACTTATAGCAAACTAAGCAAACAATTGTTTATTGGGTTTTTCTTAAATTAACCAAATTAAAATGAAAACAACAAGAACTAAACAGTTCAAATAACTATGCAAAAGACTAACACCTTTAAAAATGAAACTAGTATATATCCCGTGCTACAGCACGGGCTGAATCTTCTTTGTATATATGGTCGTTACATAGTGTGGTGGCAAGTTTGATCAAGTGAGTTTATGTCTTGTTTTAGTTTGTATATATTTTTTTGGATACCTCTAAGTATCTTATAGTTTTCTTTTTGTTTTTGTTCGTTGTTCTGTCCGAATCAAGATGGACTGAAGGTTTGTATATATATTTTTAAAAATTTTTGTATTTTAGTTTGTGTAGGTTCCTTTTGTATGGAAACCATTTTATAATAGAATGGAATGACATAGTGTTCGATAGGAGTGGACATAATTCCCGTTCTGTTTTGTCCCGTCCTGTCCCATCCTATTCCTAGTCCCGAATTTTGGTCCCGAATTTTCGTCCCATATGAGAAATATTCCATATGGGACAAGTTTTCAATTCCCATTTGGGAATGTGAATTCCCGAAATCCTATCTGAAACAAATTATTTATCAAATATAATATTTTCTATATAATTCTATGCATATCGAGTAATAATAATTATTCACAACTTAATATTAAATTTTAGAATTTTTGAAGATATTAGTTAGGCTATTTATTATTATCATTTAAATTCTAATTTGTCTAATATGAATCGAAATTTTAAGAGAAATTCCCTCCAATACCACTAAAAAAGTTTTCTTTCCAAAAATACCACTAATTGTTCATAGGTATTGAATTTTAAATCTTTGGTTTGGGTTGCTTATTTTGCAATTTAGGGTTTAGTATTTATGGGGTAGGGTTGGGGTAGGTTTTAGTGTTTAGAATTTAGAATTTAAAGTTTAAAAATTTAAAAAATTATTTCATTTTGGTGGTATTTTTGTCCAAAAAACAAAAATGGTGGTATTTTTGGAAATTGCCCAATTTTTTATTTATTTTGAATTTCTTATGAGTATTTGATTTATATTTAATATATTATATAGATTGATTTGTTTTTAACTTTTAAATCTATAAATATTACGTAGCACAAACATTTTTTACATTTATTATTCGGTTAGTTTTTATTTTTGGAAATTTCCGGTCGCGTTCCGTCCCGTCCCATCCCCCTTTTGAAATGGAACATAAATAGGACCTCTTTTTCGATTTCTAAATTTTCGTTCTATCCCGTTCCTACAAAATCTCATCCCAAATTTCTGTTTGCCTACCCCTAGTTCGACAATTACTGTCACTTATGAATTATGAAAATAAAAAGAAAACTCAAAATTCAATTAAATTTCTAACCCGCTTGAAGAAATTTTAATTTTAATGTCCCGGTATTCTTGATCTTTTTATTCTTAATTTTGCCTTTAATGATATTTTATTTGATATGTTTGTGGAATGTTCTATATATTGTTATACTGATTGAGATATCTTAGAAATTGCTAACTTATAAATGAATAAATAGTTAAAGTTAATAATTTGGATTTGCTGAAAATTCGTTTACAGTTTAGTATTGATTTTTTTTTTTTTAATAACTATGTATTTGATGCAATAATTATGAGATTCTATTATATTTAAGAATATGCCATCAAAATCGATTTATAAACTTATTTTAGGTAATTAAATTCAATTTTGTAATCAGATTATTTTAGATAAACGATTTGTATATTTTAGTTTGTGTAGTAACAAAGAGTTTCATGATTACTATGATTTATATATTCATAAAATAAAATAACAGAATACCATTAAAAATATGGTAGTAGACATTTTTTAGATGATATCAAAAACATAAGTCGTTAAGTGGAATGATCTTGTTTTTGTGAGTTCTCAAAATAAACCGTATTTAGATTAATAACCCGTATTGACGTCCGGATGCAATGTTTTTAGTTTTAATTTGTGTTATTTAAATTATAGTTTGTGGTTAGATTGTTAACTTTTTTGTATTTTTTTAAACAAAATCGATTTTATCTATATACATAATCACATATCATATATACAATAGTTTCATATTTAAATATTGAAAAACTTTAATATTTCCTGCAATATCTCATAGAGATTTAGTAATCAGTTATGGTAACAATAGTTTCTAATTCAAAAATAAATGTGGGTTTGATTATTTCAATTTTTAAATTTTAAAACGAAAAAATGATTTCTAACCAGTTTTAAAGGGATCTTGATTTTAGTGACCCGAACTCATTTTTTTTTCTGGATTTTTTATCCCCAATTTTGCCTATAATGAGTTTTCGAATGTATTCCTGCATTATAAAGCATAACTCTTCTTAAAAATGGCCATACTCTTGAACTGATCTTCTATATCAAAGAAGTGAAATCAGAGAAACATATATGTTGTGTTCTACCAAACCCAGTTTGGACATGATTGGGTGAAGCTCAGACATAACCTTATCAGTTTAAGATAAAGTTACATGCCCATAACTGTAACGTGTACATTTCCAACCCATACATGAAACCCGTGATCAGCAAGAATGAAACCTAGTGACTCTTTTGGTGAATTGAAGAACCACACATCTCCAGCCTAATAAAAAGTTCCCACCAAAAAAGAAAATAAGATTTTTAGCAATTTTAACTAAATTTACCAAGAAAATATATGTTTAAGTTAAAGCCTTACCTTTAAAGATAACATTTGGAGAAGATCGAGTCACAGGCTGCTGAACTTCCCAGGTTTCTGTTTCTGGTGGCACATTTAGATACTCTGCGCCAAACACAGGGATTTTTAGCAAGAAAAGCCAGAGCTAGAGCGAGTTAAAGAAGAGACCAAAAAAATATATCTGACCTGAAATATCTACTTTGACATCAGGGCAACCAAAGCTTCTGAGAGAAAACAACAACAGTAATCAATTAATGAAGCAAATGGGCTACAAAATTGAAAATAAGCATATAAAAAGTTGAAACATACAAGTCATCGGGTAGGATTGGAGTCTCAGCATCATTTAAGCATTCATTGTACCACTCTTCAGCATACAGATCAAGGCCCTCGAAGCTTGAGGCAGAGGCATCTTCTAAAAAGAGACAATGTATTGTTTGAATTTAAAATGTATTGACCAGATTGACTTGGAAGAATTATAAGAGCCCAACCTGAAAACCCTTCTATAAGATGAGACCCTTCGGGTAAAAGCTCATCAAATGTGTCATCTCTAGCCTGAATATTCAAAGAAGAAACATCAATCAAAGCATTAAAGATAGTATTAGAGCGTTATGCAACCTCCTAAGCTATTCAATGTTACTTAGATAATTTGCTAAGGTAGGTACCTAACAATTGAACTAAGAGTGATACCAAGAAGCTTGAGTTTGTTCTAGGAGTAGCAGAAAAAAGTGCATAAACAAAACAGATTCCCATTTGCAAACGTTTGAAATGAACATGCATTCACATTGCAGTCCATATGCAAGTGTGATAATAAGATGGGCTAAATGATCTAAAATATCTAACAGATCACTGACATTACTGATTGATCACAATAAATACTAATAATTGATGCCAGCAACCAGTACCGTCGAAGAAAACCATAGGTTCCCATAGAGAAATGGCGGGATGAATTAGATCAGCGCATAGAGAAATGATCGGAGATCTAGGGAGGAGATGGGACTGTGTTTCGGCGTTGAAGATCTTTAAAGCCGTCACCACAGCGAAGAGTAACCACTTCATGTTCGCCGGAGATGGGACTGTTTCTATCTCAAAGTTAGGAATCCGATCTTAAAACCCATATTGCAAAAGCCTTGAGATCTGATACCTAGAAACAGCCGATCCATAAACAAACTGGATCTCTTTGGATCCTTTCGATGGATCTTCTAAGCCTGAACTCAAATCAGTTTTTGCTTGATCGAGGATTGGCACATACCCTAAGTAAAGAGAGAAACTTATGCTTAGAAACGAAGCCACATGTGGAATGCGAAAAGAAACATTTGTTTAAGAGTATGAATCGAAGAAGCTTACCCGGGAATTTGAGATAGAGAAGACGAAGAAAATTTGATATGAGAGGAAAAAACCTCTGCACAGATTCGGAGGAGACGGCGATGAACAATAGGGAGAGAAAAACTTGTGAAAAAAAAAAAAAAAGGGAGAGAAAAACTTTATTAGGTTTAATAAAAATCAACGGCTGTGATTAACTCAAATGGATCCGCGTGCTTTTTCATTGGGTCAAAATAAGACCCGCGTGTTTATCCGAGATGTGAGCGCCGAATATGACCAAAATACCCTTCCGCGAAATTTTGTCACAACTATAGCCGATGGCATAAACCCGTAAATATTAAGATAATTTTGCCCACTTTCATAAATGTACCTCCCGATTAATATAGTAGATGACGAAAGCAACAAAAAAAAACGGAACTGATATATTACGTACTTCTATGTTTCTAACTATATTTTTTAACCATCTTTAATATTTGTTTTGAGTCTTTTATTTAGTCAAATAGTGTATTTAGAGTTTTTTTAGTCATTTATCGAGTCTTTATAGGTTTTAAGTTGTTTTAGTGGAAACCAAACTGTTTTGGGATGCAAACACACATTTGGAAATGTAGGATTGTACAAAAGTGTCAAATGTTTGATCTTAGATGGAAGAATTCCCACCATTAGATCTGCCTTATTGTTTGACACAAGTTCGATGAGGATGTTATCTTTCATTTACAAGTGGTTTGATAGAAATCTAACGTTGCAATCGAAAGTTATGATGAGTTAGTGAATACATGTCAATCTAACGAGCAGATAAAGCAAGCGCATGAATTGTACCCAAGAAGCAGGCGCAACTTTTTCCACACGATGCCTATGGATGTCAAAATCCATTGTTGTTATATTAATTGTTGTTATATTGTCAATCAAATTGTCTTTTTCTTGAATATGGTAACATGTGTGAAAATCCGTCCCACACTCTCCAAATACGTTCCGCATATATGCTTCCATTCACTGCCTATATGTATGGTTTATAATATAGCTGAAGTCAGCAAGTGACATAACCCATATAATTATTTCACCTATGGTGTAGAGCCATTGTTTGTTTTTTATATTGATAATATCATATTCTTGCGTAAACAGCTAAACTACAACGACTTAATCAGAGAGACGTACGTGACCAAAAAAAAAAAATCAGAGAGACGTAATCAAAAATCATTAGTGTATGCTAAATTGAAGAATTTATTAACTTTTCTGTCACTATCATCCTAATACTGTAAAGATTAAAAGATTAGAATATTATTATTAATTTTTTTTTTTTTTGAAAATAAAGAATATGATTACAATATCATCCCTGATCCCTCCTACCAAAAAAAATATCATCATCCCTTAGTTATATCTAAAATATCAAACTTCTCAGTAAACATAAGAAAAATGTTTTGCTTTATCAGTTAGAAGATTTCTTTACGAAAGGCTCTTGCAGNTTTGAAAAAAAAAAAAAAAAAAAAAAAGGCTCTTGCAGCCGTTGACTAATGATTGAAAAGGTTTAGGGCAATTTTTATAAGTTGTACTAAAATATATATGTTTCTAAAATATTAAAATATTAAACTAAACTTTTAAATTTTAAAATTAAACTTTAAAATTTTAAAAACTATACAGTGGATATAAAATAATTAACTTAAACAAAATATTTTAAACATTATAATATTGAAAATCAATTTTGCGTGTTATGATGTTTTTGAAAACAAAGTTAAAAGTGTGGTATTTTGAAAAATTTCTCAAAATTCAAATGAGGAAACCAATTATATATATTAGGTGTTCATATATTTTTTTTGATAAATCCTATTGGAAAAATTACAGATTAGGATCTATTAATGGTGAGATTCCTAAAATGTCCGAACAGCTTATTAAGTTTATTGACCTAGTTGTGTGTAAATAGATTATGCTCATTCAAGAATCCAAGATCTTCTAAGCTTGAAGATGGATTACTCATTTCGCTAGCCTCAAAAAACTAGTTTGGTGGCTCGGCTTTATGTTTACAAAAATCTATTCAATTTATATTTCGATCAGTTAAATTTATCTATTTAATGAGTTTTTTTTTGTTGAATAAAAATTTAGCCACTCTAGTTTAGCTAAAGATACAAGCAAACTCTAACAACTACCTTAGCTAAGCCAACACAACGCAAACACATATTTGGGCTTCCACTAATGGCCCATGATTAACTAATACCAAAACGCAATTCTTAAGTGGGCTTAACTCCATCCCAATAGCTTCTTCCTTTGACTTTTTCTCTTTTGTTGTTGACTTAGAAGTCACTACACTTTCTTCTTTTCTTTTTTTTCTTTTTTTTTCTTCTTCTTCTTCTTCTTCTCCTCACTTGAAGCTTATTCTTTATTGCAGGATTTATTCAAAGGTTAATTTCCAACAGTCGGGATAAGTTACAAAAAAAAGAAGAAAAAGTACATTTTAATAGCATAGGTAACCAAATCAATTATTTTAAGGCTCTTTGCATATCCCATCATTTCTAGGTGTTACCAAAACAAACATTAACAACAATTCTACAATGTTCACTGGTAAAACAAATTCAATATTTTTCTCGAATTTTATTTAGGATATTGTATTTTTCTAAAAGATTTTATTTGAAAAATTAAAGTTTTAGTTTTTTTTTTTTTGGAAAAAGTTATATAGTAATTTTTAGCGGTTTCTAATTTTAATTTAGCTTGAAAATAATTGACTGAAATGTCGTGAATTGTACGCATGTTTGGCGCGCGTGAAGTTTTTATTTAAAGATAAATTTTGTATATATAGAAAAAAATCTCTAAATATTAGATATATCCAATAATAGTTCAGCATTCATATTTCTTTGCTAAATCTTATCTAATTTTTGATAAGTATTATAAAATTTATCATTTTTAAATTATTATTCTAACGAAATTTATTGACGAAGAACTATGATGAACTGTCGCATAAAAATATTTATGGTATTACTTAAAAACAAATACATGTAAAAGGTAAAGTCAAATATTTTAGAGGAAACAATATATCAACATAGATAAAACTTTCATAATGGGTTCAACCTATTTGACCCAATACATCTATATAATGGAGTAGAGTAGTAACAAGAACAACAACAAAAGTTAAAAAGAAAAAAATGGGTTGTAGAAAGATTGACGTGGAATATATTGAAAATAACATCTCAAGACAAGTGACATTTTCAAAATGTCGACCTGGTAATATCGAAATTGCTGTCTCGATCAACTCCTCCACTGAAATACCATACGTGTATGGTAGTCCATGCTTCGAGGGTGTGCTTAAGCGTTTCCAACAAAATCCTAATGCTAGGAGAGTAAGATCTTCGCCCTCTATGAAGAAAACTAAGATTCGCAAGAGTGAAGCCGAACTCGATCATCTCATGGTGGAATTGGAGCAAAACAATAAACATGAGAAGGTATGTGTCTCACTTTTTTTTGTTTTCTATATGTGTATATATTTGTTCAAAGACAATTTTGTTAAATAAGAAAACGTTTACATCGTTTAAGAAATCCCAAGTTTTTTTTTTTGGATGATTCGGGTGATCCAGTTCAACGGACACTATGAGCTCTGAGTTCCGAGGCAGGTTGCGGGAACTTTTCTCCCTAACTGGTTTTTCGGGGTTAACATGCTATGAGATCCAACTAATCACGAGGTTAGGGGGAACCATATGAAAATTCCTGACACCCACACATTAGTGAAGTAGTTTTTAGTGGAAATCGAACCCGGAATATCTCATTACAACTTTCTTTTGTGATTACAACCACTAGACCACGCACGTGTGGGAAATCCCAATTTTAATATACAATTGAACCAACTACTTAACTTTTAACTAAATTCTAAGAGTCGATGAACCCACATTTATACACTTATCTCATTAAACATTTTGTGGAGTTCTTTTTTCTGTAGACATTATTATTTTTTGTTTATATATCATTAATCTAAACATTATATTTTTCATAAATTTTAGGTTTTGAAAAAGGAGAAGGAAGAAAATCTTGAAAATTACAACATGAAGGAGGATATAGATCTGAAACTGGAGGATTTAGGTGATTTCACAGAAAAACTGGAGGATTTAAAGAGGAAATAGATAGAGATGGAGGCTTCATTTGAAAGCACATTTGTAACTGGTTGTTAGACTCAAGATAATGACACAAATC
>OVBW01001790.1:0-13727 GCA_900406355.1 Erysimum pusillum | reverse complement strand
TTGAACATGTAGAAACCACTCTGCATTGTATAATCAAATAGTCAATATTCATTATATTAATGACTATTCAGAGGTTTTTTTGTTGTTAAAAGCAAACATCTTTCAAAGATTTCTTACGAAAAGTAAGTTACTTAATAATTAATGTGGTAAGAATCTTCCTTTTCTGTGACTTGTAACAGTTGGCCGCATATAGAAATCAAATTCTAAACTTGGTCCGGTTTTTGTCCAAAAAAAAAAACTTGGTGCTGTTCAATTCAACAAATGATTCATCAGCAATGGCGTCACGTTATGTGTCGACTGTCCAATGATTCACTTTCCGTTACTAATTTTTTACAATTATAACAAAATCTAGACTATGAAACCTATCAAATTAGTAATGCAGTTTGTAACTTATTAATTAATTAGGTATCAAGATTGACTCCGTCATAAATTTCAGCAGCTTTTTTAATCTTTAGTCGCATATTTGTGGAGGTTCGTAGCCGATTAATGTTTGATTTAGAAAAACCCAAAATTAATTACCAAAATATACTCTACGGTGGAAGTGTGGAACCCACAGTGCCATTTGAATATTTATTACCCAACTCTACATTTATATATATAGAAAAATAACTTTTATCCATTTATAAAATAATTTCAAATTTCAGTAGTTACTACTACTCCCTCTGTACCAAAATATAGAATTTTGTTTATTAAGACTCTCTGACCAGATATTTTAATGCAATAGTAATAACATGAATTAGTTAGACGTCTTCTGTTCACAATATCTGGAAGTTAGCTGTGTATATTTGATTATAATATTTTATACTAATAATAAAACATACTCGTACTACTTTATAAACAGCTTAAACTACAAAAAATTCTAGTGATAAGACAACAAAGATCGATCATCTCAATAAAAAATCATATACATATTACATGACTAAATGGAAATTTAAATAATTCATAAAAATAGTTATAAAAAAATGAAACATATTAATTTTCCTATATTAAATACTCCATGTAGAAAGATATTATCGTTTTTTTTCCTTCAGCGAGACAGAAAGATAATACTCCCTCTGTATTTGAAAGAGTGTCATTCTAACTTAATATTTTTGTTTTTAAAAGAATGTCATTCTAGAATTCCAATGCAATTTTTAACAAAATATTCCCTTTTTAACCTCAAATCCAAGTGATTAGAGTATAAAAATAAATTGTGATAATATTCCAAAAGTCATCATTTATATCATCAATGACTATTGACTTAGGAATAATTCTAAGAGATTTCTACGGATTGCATAAATGATTTAATGACAACAATTTTAATTAGATAGATAAAATAAGGGCATTAAAGGAATTTTACTGTGTTTCTTAATTTATGTGAAGAATAGTAGAATGACACTCTTTCAAATACAGAGGGAATATCGTTTTAAAAATAAGATTTTAGCATTGTTATCTCTTACTACTGTAAAACTGATAACAGTCTTAACAGAATTAAAAGACGTATAGTAATTAAAATCTCTGTTGTCTAAAATGTAATACAGTAAAAGGGAAAAAATCATGAAATAAAAAGAAAAGAATATAAAAAATTAAAATTTGTCTATTTTTAAAAAAGCGAAAACAAAAATATATTTCTCTCTCCAATAAAGCTTACCCAAACCCCTTCTCTCCTTTATAAATATAAACGTCTCCTTCTCAGAAAAAACGTATAAACAAACTCTCTCAAACTCTCCCTAGCCGCCACCTACTCCTTCGCCGCCTCGCTCCGCCGCGCGCCCTTTTTCCTCTGCGCGAAACTGTTTTTTTTTTTTTCTCTCTCTTTATAAGAATCTTTCTGTTACGATTTCGTTTGACCAGATCGGGTTTTATCAGATAAAATCGTGATCCCTCTTTCTTCTCTAAAAATATTAAAGCAAACAAATCTGATAATCGAAACTGATTCTGTGTGTAAAGAAAAATGTCGGCGGCTTCTTCTAGCTCCGTTCTCCAGCTTCGAACCAATCAATTGCCAATCCGATCTCTGAAGAATTCCACCGCCGTCGTTGCATCCCAATTGGCCGTTGCGCATGGTGTTAGCCGTAGAAAGGTGTGTACGACGCGATGCTCTGTGAAGAAAACGTCGGCTCCAGAGAGTCCTTTCCTTGGGACTCGGATGAAGAGATCCGGATCCGAGACGCTTCAGTTTTGGAGATCGGATGGTCCTGGAAGGTCTCCGAAGCTCCGAACGGTTGTACGGTCGTCGTTTTCCGGTGTTCCGGAGAAGCCTCTCGGTCTTTACGATCCTTCATTCGATAAAGACTCTTGTGGAGTCGGTTTCGTTGCTGAGTTGTCCGGCGAGACCAGCCGCAAAACGGTACTGGTTAACTTAACCATCATATAAAAATTATTTAATCTCTCATGTGATGTGATCATTAATATGTATTGCTGATTTTGATTCAATTTTAGGTGACTGATTCGTTGGAGATGTTGATACGGATGACTCATAGAGGTGCTTGTGGTTGTGAGAGCAACACTGGTGATGGCGCTGGTATTCTCGTTGGTCTGCCTCATGATTTCTATGCAGAGGTTTGTTCTTTAATCTCCAGATTAATATATTATCCATGCAAAAAAGACGTTTTATAGTGAATCTGTTTGGATTTGTTAAAAGATCTGACAGGATTTCAATGTAATTAATTGTTTTTTGTTTGTTTCTGGTAATTGATTGTGTGTTTAATTAAGTATGTGAATATGTGATTGATGTTTTGTCTATCAGGCTGCGAANTAACTTAACCATCATATAAAAATTATTTAATCTCTCATGTGATGTGATCATTGACATGTATTGCTGATTTTGATTCAATTTTAGGTGACTGATTCGTTGGAGATGTTGATACGGATGACTCATAGAGGTGCCTGTGGTTGTGAGAGCAACACTGGTGATGGCGCTGGGATTCTCGTTGGTCTGCCTCATGATTTCTATGCAGAGGTTTGTTCTTTAATCTCCAGATTAATTTATTATCCATGCAAAAAAGACGTTTTATAGTGAATCTGTTTGTATTTGTTAAAAGATCTGACAGGATCTCAATCTAAGTAATTGTTTTTTGTTTGTTTCTGTTAATGACTGGGAATAGTTATTGATTTTGTGTTTAATAAGAATATGTGATTGATGTTTTGTCTATCAGGCTGCGAAAGAGCTCGGCTTTGTGCTTCCTCCTGCTGGAAAGTATGCTGTTGGGATGTTCTTCTTGCCAACTTCTGAAAGCCGGAGAGAAGAAAGCAGAAATGTTTTCACTAAGGTTAGTTTTACAAAAAAAATTATATGGTTCTATGTATTCGATGAAAGTTTACTCTAGGAGGTTTGATGGAGAGTTTCTTTCTTTCGTGCACAGGTTGCTGAATCACTTGGGCATTCAGTGATTGGATGGAGACCAGTTCCTACTGATAATTCTGGGTTGGGAAAGTCTGCAAAGCAGACTGAGCCGGTTATCGAGCAAGTTTTCCTTACTCCTACCTCTAAATCGAAAGCCGACCTTGAGCAACAGGTATTGATTTGCACTGAAAAATCATTCATTTATAACTGATATCTAATGTTTTGTTATCTCTGAGACGATGTGAATGACATTGTATACTGTTACTCTTTTATTTGACAGATGTATATCCTTAGAAGGGTTTCCATGGTTGCTATCCGGGCTGCATTGAACCTTGAGCATGGTGCAATGAAGGACTTCTACATTTGTTCTTTGTCTTCTAGGTATGTAGTTGCTTAAGTTAAGAATTACATGATTGTTTCAGCTTACAAGGCAACGAAGTTCTAATCTAACGAGTTGTTTTGCCTTTCCAGGACTATTGTCTACAAAGGACAATTGAAGCCTGATCAGCTGAAGGACTATTATTACGCGGATCTTGGGAGTGAAAGGTTTACGAGCTACATGGCCCTGGTAAATATATTTTCTATTCACTATCTCTTTTTTTATGCTGACTCCATGCTCCACAAACAGCATGGGAACCAACGGGGGTAACCGAGGAGATGCGAGGTTGAGGAATGACTTCTGAGGCATTGAAGTTTGAATGATCTCTTAAGTTCCTCCAAACCCTTGATAAGTATTTTAAATTGGATGCTGGTGAGTTGGTAACGTCAAGTGAGTCCAGAAACTCGTTGCCTTGATATGTATGATCAGTTATCTTAGGTTAAATGATCACAATCTGGTGATTAAGACTAAAATTTTGTTGGTAAAGGTAGTTAGCAATTCTGCAACATTAGAACTTGCCCCCCACTATATGCTGTTGAAGTTTTGTCTAAGACCAAGTGGTAAAGTTTTCAGTTGCATACATACACATTTTAATGTTTGATAACTAATGATTGACTATACTCGCTTTACATGTTTAATTGTTCAGGTTCATTCTCGGTTCTCTACCAATACATTTCCCAGCTGGGATCGTGCTCAGCCAATGCGTGTTTTGGGCCACAATGGGGAGATCAATACCCTCAGGGGAAACGTGAACTGGTATGTTGTCAGAGCTAGCATCTATTTAAGTTTTCATGTAATTTAAGTAACCTGTTTGGTGTATATTGCAAGCAATTTGTGTGATAAAAATGCTCTCTGGTATGCAAGTGCCTGATAAGTTGAGTCTGCCTCATTTTCATTTCAATTACTGCACTCTCTAATGATTTTTGAGTTTATGTTCCACACAGGATGAGGGCACGTGAGGGTCTGCTCAAGTGCAAGGAACTTGGATTATCAAAGAAGGAGTTGAAGAAGCTTCTACCTATTGTGGATGTTAGCTCTTCTGACTCAGGTAACTTTCAATCTTGATTATATGCCTGCACGATGAGTACAACTATATGTATATCAAAGCTTTGTTTAGATATTATGGACGAGTGACACGTTTCTGTATTGTCTTGTTAACCTTGCTAGGTGCTTTTGATGGTGTTCTTGAGCTTCTTGTTCGAGCTGGCAGAAGTCTTCCTGAAGCTGTTATGATGATGATCCCTGAAGCATGGCAGAATGACAAAAACATAGATCCAAGCAGGAAATCGTTTTATGAATACTTATCTTCTCTGATGGAGCCATGGGATGGACCTGCCCTCATATCATGTAAATTTTTTTCTCAGTGTACCCAATTTTCCAATCTTTTTTTTTAGTGATTTTGAAATTTGATGTAACTCTCCGTTGGATGTCTTACAGTTACTGATGGTCGCTACTTGGGTGCCACATTGGATCGTAATGGACTTCGTCCTGGTAGGTTCTACATAACCCACAGTGGAAGAGTTATCATGGCTAGTGAAGTTGGGGTAGTTGATGTACCACCTGAAGATGTGATGAGGAAAGGAAGACTGAACCCGGGTATGATGCTTCTTGTCGATTTTGAGAAGCATATTGTTGTTGATGACGATGCCTTGAAGCAACAGTATTCATCGGCAAGGCCCTATGGTGAGTGGCTTAAAAGGCAAAAGATTGAACTCAAAGACATCATTGAGTCAGTTCCAGAGGCTGAACGGATTGCTCCTTCAATTTCTGGGGTTGTAACGGTAAGCTGTTCCCCTACAAATAGTACTTTCAGTTACCTTTACTATGGTTAGTTAACCTCTTTCTTTGAAACCTAGGCCTCTAATGATGATGACTCAATGGAGAGCATGGGCATTCATGGCTTATTATCACCACTAAAAGCCTTTGGGTATGTTTTTTAATTTTACTTGCTAATGTGTATTGATCTCTTCTCCTTTGTAATTTGTCTCACGCTTCCTTATGACCTCTGCATGCAGTTATACAGTTGAGGCCTTGGAGATGCTGCTGCTTCCGATGGCTAAAGATGGCACTGAAGCACTTGGTTCTATGGGAAATGATACCCCTCTAGCTGTAATGTCGAACAGAGAGAAATTATGTTTTGAGTACTTCAAGCAAATGTTTGCTCAAGTAACAAATCCTCCAATTGATCCTATTCGTGAGAAAATTGTGACTTCAATGGAGTGCATGATTGGTCCAGAAGGTGATCTAACCGAAACAACTGAAGAGCAATGTCACCGTCTCTCCCTAAAAGGTCCTCTTTTGACTATTGGAGAGACGGAAGCCATCAAGAAAATGAATTACAGAGGCTGGCGGACTAAAGTTCTTGATATAACCTATCCAAAGGAACGAGGTACAAAAGGGTTGGAGGAGACCTTGGACCGAATTTGTGATGAAGCAAATGAAGCGATAAAGGATGGCTACACATTACTGGTTTTGTCTGATCGAGGTAATCATTTGGCATCCTTAGAAATTCTGACTAGGATCTGTAAGCGTATTTTCACGGTGGACCATTCTTTGCCATGTTCTTACTTTCTTTTTAATGTCTTCACTGTATAGCTTTCTCTGCAACGCGTGTTGCTGTGAGCTCTCTATTGGCTGTTGGTGCCGTTCATCATCACCTGGTTAAGACACTTGCGCGCACACAAGTTGGTTTGGTAGTGGAATCTGCTGAACCACGCGAAGTGCATCATTTCTGCACACTTGTCGGATTCGGAGCAGATGCTATTTGCCCATATTTGGCTGTAGAGGCTGTTCATAGATTACAGGTTGATGGCAAGATTCCACCCAAATCTAATGGGGAATTCCATTCCAAAGAAGAGCTGGTGAAGAAGTATTACAAGGCAAGTAACTATGGAATGATGAAGGTTCTTGCCAAAATGGGAATTTCTACTCTGGCCTCATACAAGGGTGCTCAAATATTTGAAGCCCTTGGGCTTTCATCTGAAGTAATTCAGAAATGTTTTGCGGGCACCCCAAGCAGAGTGGAAGGAGCAACATTTGAGATGCTTGCACGAGATGGACTTCATTTGCATGAGATGGCCTTTCCGTCCCGTGGTTATGCCCCTGGAAGTGCAGAAGCTTCAGCACTTTCCAACCCTGGGAACTATCACTGGAGGAAAAATGGAGAGATTCATCTCAACGATCCTCTTGCGATTGCAAAATTACAAGAGGCTGCAAGGACTAACAGTGTGGCTGCCTACAAGGAATATTCTAAGCGTATCAATGAATTGAACAAGCAAAGTAATTTGCGTGGGCTTATGAAGTTCAAAGAAGCAGATGTAAAAATTCCACTAGATGAAGTAGAGCCTGCTAGTGAAATAGTTAAGCGTTTCTGCACTGGTGCTATGAGTTATGGATCAATATCACTTGAGGCGCATACAACCCTTGCAATGGCCATGAACAAGCTTGGAGGAAAGTCAAATACAGGTATTATTTGTTTTTCTTTATGTTTTTTGGACTTTCCTTGTTCTTCTTTGGAAAACCATAGTAAGACATCACTTTATGATCTGGTTAAGGTGAGGGAGGGGAACTGCCATCCCGTATGGAGCCTCTTCCAGATGGTTCAAGGAATCCCAAAAGAAGTTCGATCAAACAAATTGCTAGTGGAAGATTTGGAGTTTCGAGCTACTATCTTACAAATGCTGATGAGCTGCAGATAAAGATGGCTCAGGTACCTTGACATTATATTCTCTCATTCTCGTACCTTTTGCACATCTTTGGGTTTCTACTTTCCCTATGTTCCTACTTGAACTGCGTGTTTTTTTGTTTCATGTTCATAGCAGATAATGCTTTCTGCATAAAATAGTTATAGGTGCCTTGTCAAAATTTTTGTCAAAGTTGCATCTATATACTGTTCTAAGTTTCTAACTACTTTCTTAAATGCTATACAGGGTGCCAAACCTGGGGAAGGTGGGGAGCTTCCAGGCCACAAGGTTATAGGAGACATTGCCATCACCAGAAATTCCACCGCTGGTGTAGGGCTTATCAGTCCACCTCCTCATCATGATATCTACTCTATTGAGGATCTTGCCCAGCTAATTCACGATCTTAAGGTTCCCATCTATGCTTTCCCAACTCTTACTTTTCGAAGCAATGTCCTTTGTATTCCTTCCATCTTTGTGTAACATCCTCTTCTCTTATCTCGTGTAGAATGCCAATCCTGGGGCCCGTATCAGTGTTAAACTTGTATCTGAAGCTGGTGTTGGAGTTATTGCTAGTGGTGTGGTGAAGGGCCACGCTGACCATGTTTTGATAGCAGGTCATGATGGAGGTACTGGCGCATCTCGCTGGACTGGTATTAAAAATGCTGGTCTCCCGTGGGAGCTCGGTCTAGCTGAGACACACCAAACTCTTGTTGCTAATGACCTTCGCGGCCGTACTGTTCTTCAGACAGATGGCCAGCTAAAAACTGGCAGAGATGTTGCAGTTGCAGCTCTTCTTGGTGCAGAAGAGTTTGGTTTTAGTACTGCACCCCTTATTACGCTCGGATGTATCATGATGAGAAAGTGCCACAAGAACACCTGCCCTGTGGGAATTGCTACTCAAGATCCAGTTCTTCGTGAAAAATTTGCTGGGGAGCCTGAACATGTTATTAATTTCTTCTTTATGCTTGCTGAGGAAGTCAGGGAGATCATGTCTGGACTTGGTTTTAGAACTCTAACTGAGATGATTGGACGGGCAGATATGCTTGAACTTGACAGGGAAGTTGTCAAGAACAACGATAAGCTGGAGAACATTGACCTTTCTCTTTTGCTGAAACCTGCTGCTGAGATTCGTCCTGGGGCTGCTCAGTACTGTGTCCAGAAACAGGATCACGGCTTAGACATGGCTTTGGATCAAGAGCTGATTGCATTGTCTAAATCTGCTCTAGAGAAATCTCTTCCGGTGTACATTGAAACTCCTATCTGCAACGTAAACCGTGCTGTTGGGACAATGCTGAGCCATGAGGTAACCAAACGTTACCACTTGGCTGGGCTTCCGAAGGATACAATTCATATCAAGTTCACAGGAAGTGCTGGGCAGAGTCTTGGAGCTTTCCTGTGTCCTGGAATTATGCTAGAACTTGAGGGTGATAGCAACGACTATGTTGGAAAAGGGCTCTCAGGAGGTAAAGTTGTTGTCTACCCTCCGAAAGGAAGCAGCTTTGATCCAAAAGAAAATATTGTTATTGGTAATGTAGCACTTTACGGGGCCACTAGTGGTGAAGCATACTTCAATGGGATGGCTGCTGAAAGGTTCTCTGTTCGTAATTCTGGTGCTAAAGCCGTTGTGGAAGGTGTTGGTGATCATGGTTGTGAGTACATGACTGGTGGTACTGTTGTGGTGCTTGGAAAGACTGGTAGAAACTTTGCTGCTGGTATGAGTGGTGGTATCGCTTATGTCCTAGATGTGGATGGAAAGTTTCACACGAGATGCAACCTTGAACTGGTTGATCTGGATAAAGTTGAAGATGAGGAGGACAAAATGACGCTCAAAATGATGATCCAGCAACATCAACGACACACCAACAGCCAACTTGCTCAAGAAGTTCTTGCAGACTTTGAGAATTTGCTGCCCAAGTTTATCAAGGTTTTCCCAAGAGATTACAAACGCGTTTTGTCAGCCATGAAACATGAAGAGGTCTCCAAACAAGCGCTGGATCGGGCTTCTGAGGAAGCTGATGAGATGGAAGAAAAAGAATTGGAAGAGAAAGATGCGTTTGCGGAGCTGAAGAACATGGCAGCTACTTCTTCAAAAGAGGAGATGTCTGAAAACGGAGCGGTAGCTGAAGCTCCTAAGAAACCTTCTCGGGTAGACGATGCTGTTAAACACCGTGGTTTCATTGCTTATGAGCGTGAGGGAGTTAAGTACAGGGATCCCAACGTTCGTCTTAATGACTGGAACGAAGTCATGGAGGAATCAAAACCTGGACCGCTCCTTAAAACTCAATCAGCTCGTTGCATGGATTGTGGAACTCCATTCTGCCACCAGGTATATATACTCAGATATTAAAATGCCCTTTTAGGCATTTCATGAATGAAATGTTCAACATTTTTGTTTTTGAAAATTTACAGGAGAACTCTGGGTGTCCCCTTGGTAACAAGATCCCTGAATTCAATGAACTTGTCTACCAGAACAGATGGCAAGAAGCCTTGAATCGTCTACTTGAGACAAACAACTTTCCAGAATTCACTGGACGAGTATGCCCTGCACCATGTGAAGGTTCTTGTGTTCTTGGAATTATTGAGAACCCTGTTTCTATCAAGAGCATTGAATGTTCTATTATTGATAAAGCCTTTGAGGAAGGGTGGATGGTACCAAGGCCTCCTCTCAAGAGAACTGGGTATACTTTCTAACTCTATTCTCTTAGCAAACTATCCTATCTTCCATTGTTGGAAGCCTCACATAGATTGCAACTTTATGTTTAGTTAGAGTTTACATTTCGTGGATTTACATGCTTCTGCTGCTTATTGGGTTTGCAGGAAAAAAGTTGCTATTATCGGAAGTGGACCAGCTGGACTGGCTGCAGCTGACCAGCTGAACAAAATGGGCCACTTGGTAACCGTGTATGAGCGTTCTGACAGAATTGGTGGGCTTATGATGTATGGAGTTCCAAATATGAAGGCTGACAAAGTTGATGTAGTTCAACGGCGGGTTGATCTTATGACCAAAGAAGGAATCAACTTTGTTGTCAATGCCAATATTGGAAAAGACCCGTCTTACTCCCTCGATGGACTTAAGGAAGAGAATGATGCAATCGTTCTTGCTGTTGGTTCCACAAAACCGAGGTATTTTTTTTTACAAAAAACAATGGTGAATTTCTTATTTACGTTACAAGATTAGAGTGAACAAACTGAGACATTGTTGGGTTGATTTTACAGAGATCTTCCAGTGCCTGGTCGTGATCTATCTGGTGTTCACTTTGCCATGGAGTTTCTTCATGCAAACACCAAAAGCTTGCTTGATAGCAATCTTCAAGATGGCAATTACATTTCTGCAAAGGGGAAAAAAGTTGTTGTTATCGGTGGAGGTGATACCGGCACAGATTGCATAGGAACATCTATCCGCCATGGATGCAGCAACATTGTTAACCTAGAGCTTCTTCCTCAGCCGCCTGCAACAAGAGCTCCAGGAAACCCTTGGCCACAGGTTTGTTTCAGATCATGCACACAATCCTTTTCGTGACTTCTTCAAGATTTTATGCATACATAGATTAAAGAACTAGTTAGCAAGTTTTCATATTGTTGAGTTTAATGAGCTTCTTTGTATTCTTGTGAATATAGTGGCCTCGTGTATTCCGTATTGACTACGGACATCAAGAAGCCACCACTAAATTCGGAAAAGACCCTAGAACATATGAGGTCTTAACCAAGCGGTTCATAGGAGATGACAATGGAAACGTGAAAGGGCTTGAAATTGTTCGAGTGAGTTGGGAGAAGGATGAAACTGGAAGGTTCCAGTTCAAGGAGATCGAAGGCTCTGAGGAAATAATTGAAGCGGACCTCGTTTTCTTGGCCATGGGTTTCCTTGGACCCGAGCCAGTAAGTGATTCTCATTGTTGTACCTTCTTATTCTACATTGTTGGCCTCGTGGCATTGATTTAAAAAACCAATGGCTTGGTCTTGTTTCTACAGACACTTGCCGAGAAGCTAGGACTCGAATGCGACAACAGGTCGAACTTTAAGGCAGAGTATGGGCGGTTCTCAACAACAGTGGAAGGTGTTTTTGCAGCAGGTGATTGTCGCAGAGGCCAGTCTTTGGTTGTCTGGGCCATCTCAGAAGGACGTCAAGCTGCTTCTCAAGTCGATAAATTCCTCAGCAAAAACGATGATGACGAAGACGCCAAGCTACGACAAGGCCTTAACCAGTGGAAACGCAACACTATCACGAGTTGAAAGATGAAGAAAAGCCTTACATCTGAAGCAAAAGTCGAGAGAAAGACAAACGATTTTGCTCTTCTAGAGACAGAAAGGCGAAAAGGACAGACTTATGGCAGAGAAGGAGGGATAAGAGTTGCAGAGGACAAACACCGAATTTAATTGGTTTAGGAGAGAAGGAAAAGGTTTAGGTTGGTTTTTTTGTTTATTATCGTCCATAAAGTAATAATGATTTATAAGTACATTTTCTAAGTAGGTTTTNCTTCTAGAGACAGAAAGGCGAAAAGGACAGACTTATGGCAGAGAAGGAGGGAGAAGAGTTGCAGAGGACAAACACCGAATTTAATTGGTTTAGGAGAGAAGGAAAAGGTTTAGGTTGGTTTTTTGTTTATTATCGTCCATAAAGTAATAATGATTTATAAGTACATTTTCTAAGTAGGTTTGTTCAGTAGCTTTTGTTTTGTTAAAAGCTTTCTGAATTGAAGGGCTTTTGTTTTTTATCTATGGCTGAACTTTGTTTGAATTTAAGGAATGGTAATGCATAGTTCCTGCTTCTTCTTTTTCTCTCTTTGTTTTCCTTTCCTGTTATTATGCTGGAAAGTGTAGAAAAGTAAGAAACTTAACCTTTAGAAGTAAGAAACTAAACATTGGTAAGAAATCATAAGACTTGCATCATAATGTTTGGGACTATTAGTGAAAAATTGTTGTTAAGGTACACAGTTAATGTTAAAAAATGGTACGAGTTTTGTATAATACGTGTGTTGACAAAAACAACAAAAGTAAAATTCTACAACCCAACAATTTTAAGGTTGTTTTGGGCACTGTCTATCTCGATTCCTTAAGCCGTCTCGTCTTCGACAAAAGACAAGTCCAGAAAACACAGAACAAACAAAAAAAAGTAAAAAAAAAAATTGAGTGAAGCGGTGAAAACAAGAGAGAAAAGGTGGTTCCTTTGTGTTCCTGGAGATGCGTTCTTCTGACCCTTGTTTAATTCTTAGGGTTCCTTTACTCTAGATTTCGTCTTCGGTTTGTTTGAATCTCGGTGGGTGTTTTTTTCTCCTCTTTACCGGAAAGTTTCCGATTTGAAAAAAATGGGTGATTGGTATCAGCTTGCTCAGTCTGTAATCTTGGGTTTAATCTTCGCTTACCTTCTCGCTAAGCTAATCTCTATCCTCCTCGCGTTTAAAGACGAGAATCTCTCACTCACTCGTAACCACACGACCCANNCCTCGCGTTTAAAGACGAGAATCTCTCACTCACTCGTAACCACACGACCCAATCAGAGTATGAGAACTTGCGCAAGGTTGAATCTTCAACTGGGATTAGCGGCGAGACTGATTCTCTTATAGCGGAGCAAGGTAGTTTGAGAGGTGATGAAGATGAATCAGATGATGATGATGAAGACGATGATTGGGAAGGTGTTGAAAGTACAGAACTTGACGAAGCATTTAGTGCTGCAACAGCCTTTGTGGCTGCTGCTGCATCGGATAGGCTTTCGCAGAAAGTATCAAATGATTTGCAACTTCAGCTTTATGGATTGTATAAGATTGCTACTGAAGGTCCTTGTACTGCTCCTCAACCATCAGCTCTTAAAATGACTGCTCGTGCTAAGTGGTTTGTCTCTACACTCATAAATCTAATTCATATCTTATGACTGTAAAGATGATTGCTTTGATTATGTTTTACTTGATGTATTGATGTCATTGCGATAGTATCGAAAAGGATTGTTTTTGTTGTTGTATTGATTGGTGATTTATTAGTTATGCTGCAGATTTGGTATAATTCTATTTGCTTAGGAATTGATTTTGATTGAGTGAGACTTTGTCATGATCTTTTTGTTTTAGGCAAGCATGGCAGAAATTGGGTGCTATGCCTCCTGAGGAAGCGATGGAGAAGTATATCGACCTCGTTACTCAGTTGTATCCAGCTTGGGTAGAAGGTGGCTCGGTTAGTTGTGGTTTTAAGGCTTTCTGTTATTCTCAATTCCTTGGACTGTCTGTGAATGATCTGTTTCCTTTCTTAAATCTCTATCTTGATTGCTTGGCTTGTTTGCTTTGTTGTGGACGTTTAGAAAAAAAGAAATCGGAGTGGTGATGCTGCAGGCTCCATGGGACCGGTTTTTAGCTCA